>VDFB02321890.1:33928-306524 GCA_007258455.2 Sequoia sempervirens
GGTGATACAGTTAACAATCTCATTGAGGGGTTGATTGCTCGAGATCACACATAGTAAACTTCAGTTCCCACTTCTCAGGATAGACATTACACACACGAGTTGAACTGGGTGTTACCCTTTCCAGTTAACTCGAAGTTGTCATCACATGCATATCTATTCTGAGATTCGCCTTTTACACTTGGAGTTTTATTTAGGGTTTTACGTTAACTGATGGTAGTCTTCCGGTTAACTTGCTTTCAATAAGGACGTGCATGCTCGCACAATTGTCCATTTTTAGATTAGATGTTTCAGTTAAACTGAGTGTAGTTTCCCAGTTGACTGTATAGTTTACTTAATTAGGGTTTGGCGCATAGCTTGCATGCATTGCAAGAACTGTAGATGACTCAAGGTGATTTTAGGGTTCCCTACACCTTGATGTATATAAATAAGAGCTTTTGCTCATTTGTAAATAACTTTTGCTTGAGAGAGAAATATATGCTGCGCCTACCTTGCCCTCAATATTGCTCTTTTGGTATTTGTTCATGTGTCTTCGCTATTACGATTAATTGTTATGCCACATAGGGTTTCAAGAGATTGTAATGGTGGATTCTTTCCATAGTTTAGATAAATATGTTTTGTGCATATTTACCATTGAGGTCAATTGTTATGCCACATAGGGTTTCAAGAGATTGAGATGATAAATCTGTTTTATGTATATTTACCATTGTGATCAATCGTTATGCCACATAGGGTTTCGAGAAATTACGGTGATAAATCTGTTTTGTGAATCTTTATCATTATAATCAAGGGTTATGCCACATAGGGTTTCGTGAGATTGTGGTGATAAAGCTGTTTTGTGAAGTCTTTACATTTTCGATCAAGTGTTATGCCACATAGGGTTTCATAAGATTGTCATGGTAAATTCTTAAATCTGTTTTGTGCTTTGTCAATTGGATTGAGTAGATAGATACACCTTGCCTTCAAGTAGAGAATCTAAACTTCGTTTATCGTCCGATAGTCAAACCTGCTCCATTTCCTCATGCTCTGTTTTCTTGAGGAAACTGGATAGATTTAAAGTAGTTAGCTTAGTTGTAGTTAATGATCTGCGAAACCAGAAAATCCTTAGCTGCAACATTCTTGGTTTTCTTAACCTTGTGCCTCTTCCAGCTGAGAACAAAAAGATAGGACTTAGATTACTTTTCTTTTCCATGCATTCCAGCACAATGAGGGAGCTTCCCCTCCTAATTTGAAGAGCACTCATTGCGTAGTGTACATAGCTGTCCGTACAAACCTGCACTCCAGAGGTGTTAGATTTTACGCCAACATTTACGTTTAAGCTCAATGGAGGACACAACCCCGGAAAAGCAAACCAGAGAAAAGAGACAGAAAGAGAGAGACAAAACCAAAGCCAAAATACCAGAATGAAGCAAAAATTAGGGGGTCCCCATCTTGAATGGGGCGATGTGTGAAAAGGTCACAACATTTGGCATCGCCGACGGGAAAGTGTTGAAAAACACTTTAAGAATTAAACCTTGATTAATCTTCCTCAAACTATCATACAGAAGGATACTTACTCAAAAGAGGAGAAGAATTCGATATTGGATCAGAACACCTTCATCTAAGACCTTGTGAGTGTGTGCATGTTCTTTCCATCTCTAAACCATCTCGACCTTCGGAATCGGCCGCAGCAAGTTATATAAATACCTTAACTTCAAAAGCATCTGGGACATTGCCTCGCTGCCAGTCAGGCATACATAGCCTCGACAAGGTTGTCGCTACAATTCTCACGAATATTGCTCCACTGCCGGTCAGGCGTCCATAGCCTCGATGGAGTTACTCGCATATCCCCAAAACCAATATTTCATAATATTTTTTATTTTTCATTTTCTTTCTGATATTTTCTTTTAAGCACATTTTCTCTTTTCTTCATTTGATTTCTCCGTGAATTCCTTGATTGGCTGGCAGGCAATGAAGCCTCCAATGGGTTCGAGAATTGTAGTGGCGCTGAAGCAAGATGTAAAATTTTCACCTGCTAGGGCCTTTCCCAAGAAACCAAAATGACTCAGTGTGGAGATAGGTAAGTTATTTAAGATCTTTAGACTCATGTGTTGAGACACAATAACGGGTTAATCTCTCGAGACGAGTTCAATCCTAAATTGGATGATGAGAAAAGGAAAACAACCTTAGCTTTCTTCAAAATTTATGCAAATTCAATGGAGAGAAACCATATTGTGAGAATTAAAACCATCATCACCTCCTTCGCCATGGGGAAACCCAAAATCCTTGCCCATTCCAAACCAAAACCACTTGAGTGGACAACTCAAAGGAAGAAACGCCAAACCAAAAATCCAAAGGGCAACAAACCAAAACCAAAACGAGACAAACCGAAAAGCAAAGAAAAGCAAAACCTAATCTAGATATGTTACAAAGTAGGTTCTAGGAGGGAACCTAAGCTTGGAAATAATGCCTGAGGAATTTCCCATCGTCCGGCAATGGGATATCCCCTCCTGTTCGTGTCCGTAACTTAAATGCATTATCTCCCAGGATCTCAGAAGCTTGACAAGGGTCCAACCGCGATTTGTCAATCTGTCTGTTCACCTCTCCTTGATGCTTAGCCAAAATTTCCAAAGCTTCATCTCCTTTTTCCTCCAATTGCATCAACTGAGACAGCCTTGTCTGAACCTAGTCTTCTCTCTCATTGACTTCTTCACATTCTTCCTCTAAAGTGACTTGTTGGATCATCCTTGGGACTTGCTCCAAGGAGATCTTACTCATGGCACCTGTTCTCTCTGAATGGAAAGCCTCGTGCATTCTACATGAATTGGGTAGCAATAAGTCCTTGATGGAGGCATCTTCTGTTTCTTGCTTTGCATCTTTTAACACAGAAACTCTTAACATCCCTTCATTCTTATTCCCACTTGAATCATTTTCAATTGACACTTCGGTGGAGGCAGGCGTATCTCCTAAAAACTTTTCTTCCTTCGAGCTCTGCAACATGAGGACTTCTTTCTTAACGGGCTTATATGAACCCAAATCAGTTTCAACGAACAAAACATCACTATTTTCACCACATTCTGTGATCATTAATCTGAGCCGTGGTGAACTTTCAATTTTTATCTGGTTTGGAACTCCTCTCCAAGGCAACCACATGTGGGAGAAGTCAGTCGCGATGTATCCATTCAGCTTTCTGGACCAATCTCTGCTCAATAGCATGCCATAACCATCTAGTTTGTCCACAACTGATATGTCAATGCGACTCTAAATTCTAGGATCCGCTGCTAGCTGTATATGGATATTACTTAACTCTCCTACAACTGGAACTTCAGTCTTATCTAGCTGAGTTACCTTTTTATTGGTCTGGAGCGGAATTATACCCAATGCTTGACATACCTTCAAGGGCATGACATTACTTGATGCACCTGAATCGGTCAAACAGTTATGCAATAACTTCCCAAAAATTCTGACTGAAACAAGAAATGGGGCTGGCTCATCCCTCCCTTGATAAAATACCACTGGTTTTCTTCTTTCACTTGCTGAGGCATTCTTACTTTCCTCTTTTCTATTCGATTGAAATTGATTGTCTCGGACAACCTCTTTTGGATTCTTCTTCTGTAGAAACCCCTGTTCTAGCTGAACTCTGAACTGTCTGTGTTTTTGTTTGTTTTTTGTGTATTTTGATTTTTTTGGGTTTTTGCATGAAATAGAGAACAATGCGATTTTGAAAGAAATTGCTAATAAATCTTTAATAAATACAATAAATCCAGATCTAACACAAAGAGACTCTGAAAACGATAGTTATTGATTCTATTATTGTTCTACAGCCATTTCCATAATAGATTTCTGAGATTTAGACAAAGATAAGACAAATTATCAGTCAAAAACCTGATTTGCAGCTGACTGGTTAAAATAGGAATGGTACGGCCAGATCTCTGGAATGACTCTCCCTTGCCTGGATTCGCCTGAAATGCTTCCACTTGCCTGGGCGCCAATATTGATGAAGTGCAAGAGCTAAAAACCAAGGCGTTTTTTATCCTAAAGCAAGGACGCCTTCCTCTGTAGCTGGTACAGCTTTTGATCGGCAATAAATAACAATACGGATCTTGTACAGCAGTAAAGGAAATCCGTACGGCCTTAAAAGATGTGTCCCAAGCTTGGAAAATGGGCACCTAGAATGAATGACCCTTCCCAGAAGAGTTTCCAACCAAAACCTTGAATATATTTATGACTGTGGAGCTCTGTGATAACTCCTGTGTGAAGATATCTCTCTAACTGGCAATAAATTAGCTGGTATTTCACAGCCTCTGAATTGCACACACTGAAGATTGCACGTTCTCCAATGCAAGTTGAAAATTGGAACCCTTGGCTCTATTCTCAGAAGAAAGACTCAGCAAAAATTCGATTTCAATCATAATGAGCTCAAATCCCAATGAAAACCCTTATATCTCCTCAAAAGTTCGACTTTTCTCAATTAGGTATCATTTAAATAAATTCGAACTTTTCTTTTTAATATTTCAATAGTTTCAAACTCATTTTTAATTATAAATTATAATTAAAAATGGCCCCCTTCAATGATGGTCGACCCCTTGAGACAAATCACTTAAGTTATAATATTAAAATATTATAACTTTATAATATAAGCTCCGAATAATTAATATTTAATTAATCAATTAAAATATTAATATCTCCCTCAAAATATGTCCGATTCATGAACCGTCTGAAGCTGGCGAATAAGTGAGTGATTCTGCACATGACCAAACCATATTGCTAAAAATAGCAGGGGTGCTTCGCTGAGTGCCAAAAACTGCTAAAAATAGCAATTCAGGCAAATGGTGCCCGAATGAGCCTGAACGAAAGCCAACTGATAAAACTCGACAGCAGAAGAAGCCAAGCTCCATCAAGACCCTCTATCCATCCCATCAGCCTCGAGGGTCACATAATAGGCTAATCATAAGCTCAGAGAGATGTCAACTGGAAGGGGACATGATAGTCCGCCCTCCGAAGGTGCTTGTCCTCAAACAATCTCAACTCCAGATGCTGCAGAATATCCTCACTCTCCCATGTAGCATCCTCCACTGGCAAATCTCTCCATTTCACCAAATATTCCACTGATAGTCCTCCTACGCAACTGTCTCTCTCTGTACTCAGATGGAGCTCAGTACTAGATCAACTTTCCCTCATCATCTAAGGGAGGTAAAGCTGCCCGAAGGTACCACCACGGTGTCCGCGCCTTCTTGAGGCGTGACGCGTGAAAAACATTGTGGACCTTGCTCTCTGCCGGAAGCTCTAGCTCATAAGCCACCTCTCCAACCGCCTCAGGATCCTGAAAGGACCATAATATCGTGGCTTAAGCTTCTAGAACCACTCTTCCTAAGAGTAGACTGACGGTAGGGCTGCAGCATAAGATAAACCATGTCACCCACCTCAAAAGACCTCTCTGTCCTCTTCTGATCTGCGTACTGTTTCTGCTGATTCTGTGCCTTAGCAATATTCTCCTTGAGAGCCCTCATAGTGTCCTGACTCTCCTGCAACAAATCTCCAGCACTCGGCACTCTACTGTCACTCAGTAGCAAATCCAAAAAGCTAGGCGCCTCATAACCGTACAACGCCATGAAGGGGGACATCTGAATGGTCATGTGGAAGGTAGTATTATAGCAATACTCGCACAGATATATCCACTTGACCCACGCCTTTTGCTGCCCTGCAATATAGTTCCGGAGGTAACCTTCCACCCATTTATTCACTATCTCCGTTTGACCATCGGTCTGCGGGTGGTAACTGGTGCTCGGTGTAAGCTCGGTCCCACAAAGTCTGAACACCTCCTGCCAGAAATGACTCAGGAACCGACTATCCCTGTCGCTCACTATGCTCCGAGGCAACCCATGTAGTCTGAATACCTCACGGAAGAAGACCTCTGCTACCTGTGTAGCTGTGTAAGTGGTGGTAATCGGAAAGAAGTGGGCATACTTCGTCAGTCGATCCACAACTATATATATACAATCCCGTCCTTGGGCTTTAGGCAAGCCCGTAATGAAATCCATGGACAGGCATTCCCACTTCCTGTCAGGAATCGGAAGTGGCTGCAATAATCCTGCCGGATACGTGTTCTCCTGCTTGTTCTGCTGACAAACAAGGCACTCTCGCACATACTGAAGAACATCCGCCTTAAGTCCTTTCCATGTAAATCTCTCCCGAATCTGTCTATACGTTTTGAAGTACCCGGGATGTCCTGCTGTAGGTACATCATGAAAGGCTCGCATGATAATGTTCTTCATCTCTGACCTTGGGATCAAATAAATCCTGTTCTTGTAAATGATCAAGTCATTCACAAGCGTGTATCTGGTGTCAACCATCGATCCCTCAACGATACTGGATGCCCAAGTATCCTTGGCATACTCTGTCACAATCAAATGCCTCCAATCCTCAGTAATGTGAACCATAGAGTTCAGATAAGGCCTGCATGAGAGGGCGTCAACCACTACATTCTGGGTGCCTTTGATGTAAGAGATATCAAAGTCATATGCCTGCAATTTACTCACCCACTTCTACTGACGATCATTGAGATCTCGCTGCCCCAGGAAATGCCTCAAACTGTTGTGGTCAGTTTTAATGCAGAACTTACTGCCCACGAAATATTGCCTGAATTTTGCCAAGGCGTGCATTATAGCTAGCATCTCCTTATCATAAATACTGTAGAGCCTCTCTGGCCCTCTGAGTTTACGACTCTCATACACAATAGGGTGCTTGTCCTGCATAAGCACCGCTCCAATGCCCTCACCAGAAGCATCGCACTGAAGCTCAAAAGGCTTCGAAAAATCTGGTAGTGCCAACACTAGACACGTAGTCATCAGTTCCTTGAACCTCACAAAACACTTATGTGCCTCAGGAGTCCAACAGAATGCACCTTTTTTCAACAAATCCGTCATAGGTGCTGCATGATGTGAATAACCATTCACGAATCTGCGATAAAACCCACACAAACCAAGAAATCCTCGCAGTTGTGTAAGGTTCGCCGGAGTAGGCCAGTCTATAATGTTGGCGTAAAATCTAACACCTCTGGAGTGCAGGTTTGTACGGACAGCTATGTACACTACGCAATGAGTGCTCTTCAAATTAGGAGGGGAAGCTCCCTCGTTGTGCTGGAATGCGTGGAAAAGGAAAGTAATCTAAGTCCTATCTTTTTGTTCTCAGCTGGAAGAGGCACAAGGTTAAGAAAACCAAGAACGTTGCAGCTAAGGATTTTCTGGTTTCGCAGATCATTAACTACAACTAAGCTAACTACTTTAAATCTATCCAGTTTCCTCAAGAAAACAGAGCATGAGGAAATGGAGCAGGGATGATTATCAGACGATAAGCGCGTTTAGATTCTCTACTTGAAGGCAAAGTGGCGCAACTATCATCTCAATCTAAACAAGCTTATCTGGCACAAAACAGATTTAAGAATTTACCATGACAATCTTATGAAACCCTATGTGGCATAACACTTGATCAAAATGGTAAAGACTTTCACAAAACAGCTTTATCACCACAATCTCACGAAACCCTATGTGGCATAACCCTTGATTATAATGATAAAGATTCACAAAATAGATTTATCACCGTAATTTCTCGAAACCCTATGTGGCATAACGATTGATCACAATGATAAAGATACACAAAACAGCTTTATTATCACAATCTCTTGAAACCCTATGTGGCATAACAATTGATCACAATGGTAAAGATGTTCAAAACAGATTTATCTAAACTATGGAAAGAATCCACCATTACAATCTCTTGAAACCCTATGTGGCATAACAATTAATTGTAATAGCGAAGACACATGAACAAATACCAAAAGAGCAATATTGAGGGCAAGGTAGGCGCAGCATATATTTCTCTCTCAAGCAAAAGTTATTTACAAATGAGCAAAAGCTCTTATTTATATACATCAAGGTGTAGGGGACCCTAAAATCACCTTGAGTCATCTGATTCTTTGCAATGCATGCAAGTCTTCTTTGCTAAACCCTAATGAAGTAAACTATCACAGTCCAATTTGAAACTACCATCAGTTAACCGAAACATCTAATCTAAAAATGGACAATGTGCAAGCATGCACGTCCTTATTGAAAGCATGTTAACTAGGACACTACCATCAGTTAACGTAAAACCTAAATACAACTCCAAGTGAATAAAGCTAATCTCAAAATAGATATGCATAAGATGAGACAACGAGTTAACTTGAAAGGTAACAACAAGTTTAACTCCTACATTAGTATAATAATCTATCTGAGGAGGTGGGAAATTGAAGTCGGCGCATTGATCACCGTCGCGAGCAATCCCTCAAACCGGATTGTTAGCTGCGTATTAGCATTTGAATGTCGACAACTTGAGCAAATAAAGCAATCTTTTGCACCTCAAACTAGCATTTCAGCGACTACTTAACTTTGGGCGGCTCCGTAACTAAAGTGAGTGACCATTATCTCCCGAAAAGCTCACACCACATTGAAGTATGAACCGCATTTATATTCGACAACTTTTGGAAACTAAAGGAGAAATAACTTTGTTGGTGAGAAAAATAGCCTTTGAAGAGTTATTTTTCGTGAAAATCTGAGGATATAGGTTTGTCGAGGAAAAGGATTACAGACAACCGGAGCGTCGAGGAAATCACGAAAATGCGGCTTCTACTGGGCCATGCAAAGACTTTTCAATTGAAATTAGAGCTTCGAGCAGGCGGATTAAGGAGTTAAAAATTCTGAAAATCAAGCATACGATTTAATTCGAGGAAGCTATATAGGGAATGATCAGGATCTGAGACTTGTAAATTTAAGCCAATTTAGGGAACATGCAAATTAGATCTGAGGAAGAAATCACGAGATTGAAGGATGAAAAGGCGTTTTATGATGCTCTTACGTGAAATCACCCTTGAATTCTTCAAATTGCTGAGAACTGTGAATTTTAACTTGCAAAAAGAATTGCTTGAGGAAATCGCCTTTGGAAATAGATGAGAAATCTGCCTTTGTTTTGAGAAATATGAATCTCCCTTGAAAATCACGTATGAATGAAGAAAGCGAATTTTGCTTGAAAATCACGCTGCCTTGAAAAGCAATTTTGATTGAAAATCGCCTTTCCCTTGAAAAAACGAATTTTGCTTGAAAAATATGAATCTCTTAAAACGAATCTCCTTTGGCTTTGTGAAGATAATAAATGAAGATGGTGCCATGCTTAAAGAAGATGAAATTCGCATCAATCTGACAACTGCAAGATTTAAAACCTCAGCTGAAAATAGAAGCCTTTCAATTGGACCATTTCAGTTGAACTGCCACTGACTGGAAGTTCAAAAATAAATAATAATAAAATATTTATTATGCAATAGCAAAGGCGCCAAAAATAGAAATCGCCACTCAATGCTAAAATATGCAAAATATTTGAAACTCCAATTGACAATTGAATGAAGCTTTAGGCTTCACCGTTGGACTTCACCGATTCCGAAAAGTCATCTATTGAGCTCATAGGCGTCCATTTGCTCAAGATATTGCACTTTTTATTAACTTCCTATTTTATAGCTGACGACAAAGTCACGACTGGCCATCTTCGACACTGAATTCTGAATGACTGGGTGATGCTGAGACCAAACTGAGATATTCATCGGAAAGCCTATTGAACAAGGAAGAAATGTCTGCTGGGAGACACTACTGCAAAATCCATCATTTAACCCCCTGAAAAATTAGGCGCCTTTGATTAAATTGCTTTACGGGTTCCAGACTTGGCCATTTCTCAAACTGCCATCTGACACTTCAAACGGCTACTGACGGCGAACGGTGAACCCTACTGACAAGCAACGAAGCTCACTGCGTGCCTGGAGACATTCTGCATCCAACGACTGTACGCATGACATCTGAAAGCTGTGTTAAGGGCCTCAAAAGTAAAAGCGCCCCTGGCTCTTAGTTGCACTGATGTCATTTTGACGAAATTTGAACTTTCATCCAAGTACCCTAATTTGACCTCTGATATCTGGAGCTGGGATGAACCGATTCAGGCACTATCTGTTTTAACGGACAGCCAGAAGGGCCCACAAGAGAAGTCTTTAGAGGTGACGAAGCAAGAAAACTGCTTCTAAGACCTCAAAAACTCCAGTGCGTATTTTATTTAAAATTACCGCTCCAGACTTGGCCATTTTCCGGATATCCTCACTTTTCAGCATTGCACCAAAGACCACCATATACGTCTGGCGTTTGCCAATCGAGAAAGTTGTGGCTAGCTTTCGTTGGAAAGATAAATGATTCAGCTCAATAGTAAGTAGAACCCGGCATGAGAAACGGGTTATCAGCGGGCCTAAAGGCTAGAAGCCTGCCGGGTGTGGAAATACAACGTAAAATTGTTTGTTAGTCATGGTAAGTGCAGTGCTTAAGTGGGAATCATACGACCACGGAGCGTCGGATGGTAGGGATGGTGCATTGCGGAGCTAGACTAGAGTATTACTGATGTTAGGAAGACTCTGTCTGCAAATATTGGCATTTGAAGGGTCCTTTAAACCAGCGCCCCCGGGCTGTACTTGCACTGGGAATCAACGGAGAAGCTCAGAAATGTGAAAACTCCATTATAAGCTGATCTTCAGACGATTGCCGCCGGAACTCTGAAAGTCGGATGACTGCGTTTGATATCTCGTCAGATAAGCAGACTAGTCGAGAACGGATTGACTACATCCGGCATTAAAAACGCCAAGATTTACACCCTCCTTAAGATGGGCGCCCTCAGGCTAGAGGCGCGCTTTTGCCTGAAAATGACAAAATTCTCGTATCTGGAACTTTAGGGATTTCAACTTCTGTCGCGATTTTCCGGAGCTGTGGATCTCGGAAATCTTTGCTGGATAGCTCATTGGATAGCCAGACTGATTCTGAATAGATTGACTGGATGCTTGAATGTTTTAAACAAGATTTTGACCTTCAGAAAGCTGGGCGCCCCTGGGCTATACTTGCACTTTTGTGCTTTTCCTTGAGAAATCTCCATGATTTGATCACTGAAAACTCTGTCTCGATCACTAAAATGATCGTGTGCAACATGAAATGTTGTTGTAAGATGTCCCTCCATCGTAAAACGCTTCATTCTGAATCTCTGCTTTAGGTTTTGATCAATATAACTGACTTTGACTGACAAACTATTGACAAAAACTCCATGCTTGATATTGCCCAAAACTGTATTTTACAACATTTTAGCAAGATTTAGACTTTTAATGCAAAATGCCTTAATGAAGCAAAAAATTTGGTTTGGGTACAACATATAATAGCGCGGATCTTCTCAGGATCCATCCGCATCCCTCTGCACTAATGATATGACCTAAGTAGAGCAACTCGGTCATCCCCAAATCACATTTGGACTCCTTGGCATACAAGGACTCCCTCTCCAAAATACTGAGCACGGTCTCCAGATGAGCCAAATGCTCCTGCCAAGTCCTGTTGTAAATAAGAATGTCATCGAAGAAGACAAGTACATATCTCCTCAGCAGTGAACGGAAGACCCTGTTCATGGTGGACTGAAATGTCGCTGGCGCGTTGGTGAGCCCAAATGGCATCACCACAAACTCGAAGTGTCCACAATGACAATGGAATGCAGTCTTCTCGATGTCCTGCTCACAAACTCTGATCTGGTGATATCCTGACCTTAGGTCTATCTTCGTGAAGTAGCATGCACCATGGAGCTCATCAATAAGCTCATCTATGCGAGGTATGGGGTACCTGTTTTTGATAGTCCTCTTATTCAGGACTCTGTAATCTATGCACATGCGAAGGGTGCCGTCTTTCTTCTTCACTAGGACAACTGAAGAAGCGAATGGTGACTTACTCGGTCAAATGTGACCCATAGCAAGCAGCTCCTTGATAGTCTTCTCTATCTCATCCTTCAACCTCTTAGGATGCCTGTAAGGAGTAATCATGACGGGCTTAGCGCCCTCCTCAAGCTCTATAATGTGCTCAATGCCCCTGTCTAGAGGTCTCCCTGGTGGAATATCACTGAAAACCTTCTCATGCTTGACTCTCAACTGCTGAATGTCAGGATGATACTCAGTCTTATGTTGCCCCTCCTGTATAGGTGCCAATGTGCACTCGGCAGCCCACTATACCATGTCGTGTCGCATGAGTCTCTCCATCTGACGAAAGGAAATAGTCTTGATATTGCTGTCCCAAATGGCCTTCAGGATATGTGTCTTCCCATCCACATTAAAACGAATCTCCATGTCTTTGAGACGAAGAGTGACTTCCTCAAGGGAATGAAGCCACTTCATGCCCAAGACTAAATCGATATCCCCCATGTTCACAACGTAATAATCAGCCTTGAATTCATAGTTATTCAAGCGCAAGGGGAGATCCTTAATCATACGTTCACACCTGAGAGTGTAACCGTCAGCCACCTTAACCCTAATGCCTTCGAACTCCTCAGTTATGAGTCCGCGCTTCTCCACAAATCTAGCATCGATAAAATTGTGGGTGGCTCCTGTATCAAGAAGGGTAATGACCCTTTGTCCCGCCAAAACTCCACGAAGTCTGAATGAACCTTCCTGCTAAATGCTAGATAGTCGTGCCTCCTGAATCTGAAGCTGTGACTCTGCCTCTGCCTTAGGTTCTGAAGCCTCTGACTCTGACTCCTCAGAACTCTCCTGCTGTTCGGAATTCTCAGATTCCGACTCCTCGTAATAAGCCCACATCACTCGATTGGCCTTGCCCTTAGGCCGCAAAGGACAATCATGGTTGGCATCATAGGGACCTTTGCAATAGAAGCAAAGCTTCTTCCTGTGTAGATCATTAAGAGCCTCTCGATCCAAGGGTGGTGCTGCTGATTTTCCCTTTGAATCATTCTTAAAATCTGATTTCTCTCTGTTTTTATTGAAGCCCTTATTGTCCCTGAATGAAGAAGTGTTTCTGGAATTGAATCTGCTGGATGGTGCTGCCAACTCCATGCTACGCGCCTTCTTCATAGCTTCCTGTAACGAAGGAGGATCAAAGGCTTTGATCCAACCTCTCAATGGTTTCATCAGTCCCTCCATGAAAAGCACTACAAGACGCCTCTCTGATATATTAGGAACCATAACTGACAGTCACTGGAAGTCACCTATGTAAGACTCCAAACTGCCACTCTGTCGCAACTGAGCCAAATCTCTGAAATAGGTTTCTGGATCCTTCCTATCAAATCGTTCCACCAACCTGTCAACGAACTCCTGATATGAGGTGATCCAATCGTGTTGGAGTGTCACCATCCCGTGGTGCCACCAGTCGTAAGCTACCCCCTCAAGATGCAATGTCGCATACCTGATAGCATCCCTCTCAGCCATCGAACGCAATGTGAGGAAAGTGTCTAGCTATTGATCCAAGCCTGAGCTGTAACCTTGCCACTACCGTCGAACATCGCTAGAGTGAGTCTGTTGGTAGCATGCTTCAGATCATTATTCTGGTGCCTAGGTCTCCAATCCTGTCAACCTCTGTGATGTTCTCTCCTCTGTGTAATGAATCTGTCAAAGGTAATCCTCTCTTTGACATCAGGTGGTACTAACTCCCACTCCTCGTTCGCTGCCATAAATGTATCTGCGAACAACTCCTCATGCTCCTCACCTGCAATAGCCTCATCGGCCTCCTGCCTCACAAAAGTAGGCCTAGTTGGCCTATCTTCCGTCCGTGAAACAGTCCTAGGTGCTCTCAGTGATCCTACATCACTCCTGTCCTCGTCACGATGTGGTGACGGTCTCCTCGGCGTACCTAACCTCTGGAGTGCCACTGTCAACTGTTGTAGCACATCGTTAGACTGCCGTTGACCTCCTCGTAAATCTCTGAGAGCGTGTAGAACCTCTGCATCGTCCTGATCCCTAGGGTTTTGAGGAATATCTATTCTAGGAATATCTCTTCTGTTAGCCATGTTTCCCGGCTGCTTGATCAAACCCTGTTGCCTGTCAATCAAGGCTCTCCTGCAAGTATAATACCTGTGTGGCCCAACCTCTTGTGGCTGCATAAGATTGCTAAACCCTCAGGATGGCAGGATTTAGCTCTAATACCACTGTAGAAACCCCTATTCTAGCTGAACTCTGAATTGTCTGTGTTTTTGTTTGTTTTTTGTGTATTTTGATTTTTTTGGGTTTTTGCATGAAATAGAGAACAGTGCAATTTTGAAAGAAATTGCTAATAAATCTTTAATAAATACAATAAATCCAAATCTAACACAAAGAGACTCTGAAAACGATAGTTATTGATTCTATTATTGTTCTACAGCCATTTCCATAATAGATCTCTGAGATTTAGACAAAGATAAGACAAATTATCAGTCAAAAACCTGATTTGCAGCTGACTGGTTAAACTTGAATGGTACGGCCAGATCTCTGGAATGACTCTCCCTTGCCTGGATTCGCCTGAAATGCTTCCACTTGCCTGGGCGCCAATATTGATGAAGTGCAAGAGCTAAAAACCAAGGCGTTTTTTATCCTAAAGCAAGGACGCCTTCCTCTGTAGCTGGTACGGCTTTTGATCAGCAATAAATAACAGTACGGATCTTGTACAGCAGTAAAGGAAATCCGTACGGCCTTAAAAGATGTGTCCCAAGCTTGGAAAATGGGCACCTAGAATGAATGACCCTTCCCAGAAGAGTTTCCAACCAAAACCTTGAATATATTTATGACTGTGAAGCTCTGTGATAACTCCTGTGTGAAGATATCTCTCTGACTGGCAATAAATCAGCTGGTATTTCACAGCCTCTGAACTGCACACACTGAAGATTGCACGTTCTCCAATGCAAGTTGAAAACTGGAACCCTTGGCTCTGTTCTCAGAAGAAAGACTCAGCAAAAATTCGATTTCAATCATAATGAGCTCAAATCCCAATGAAAACCCTTATATCTCCTCAAAAGTTCGACTTTTCTCAATTAGGTATCATTTAAATAAATTCGAACTTTTCTTTTTAATATTTCAATAGTTTCAAACTCATTTTTAATTATAAATTATAATTAAAAATGGCCCCCTTCAATGATGGTCGACCCCTTGAGACAAATCACTTAAGTTATAATATTAAAATATTATAACTTTATAATATAAGCTCTGAATAATTAATATTTAATTAATCAATTAAAATATTAATATCTCCCTCAAAAATATGTCCGATTCACGAACCGTCTAAAGCTGGCGAATAAGTGAGTGATTCTGCACATGACCAAACCATAATGCTAAAAATAGCAGGGGTGCTTCGCTGAGTGCCAAAAACTGCTAAAAATAGCAATTCAGGCAAATGGTGTCCGAATGAGCCCGAACGAAAGCCAACTGATAAAACTCTGACAACCGAAGCCAAGCCAAGCTCCATCAAGACCCTCTATCCATCCTATCAGCCGAGGGTCGCATAATAGGCTAATCATAAGCTCTGAGAGATGTCAACTGGAAGGGGACATGACATCTTCTGCTCTATGAGAACATTAGGTTGAGCTTTCTCCTTAATCCCTGCCTCTGGCTTCTTAGAAGTGTTTGAAGAACCTTCTACCATTCCTATGAAGTTTTGAGGCTGTTGCGGAGCCTCCCAAGCGTCGAATGGTGCATGAGGCACCTCTTCTACCACATTCGTGTTCTGTGCGGGACGAGACTGTGTGACAAACATGAGGATTTCTTGGTGCACTGGTTGCTTCTTGGGACGTACTCCTCACAACGGGCGTTTCATTCAAACTTCCTAGAACGGTCTCCCTTCTGAAATCTTCATTAGCTCATGTAGGGGAAGACTAACTTTTATCCTTTTGAATTCTTCTAGTACATAAGAGCCAAGTCTTTTCACGTCTTCTCTAGGAAGACTCTCCTTTTGTTTTTGCCCAGCTTGATAAACTGTCTGCTGAATAACTTGTTGTCCTCCTCTGCCTTGCGTTGCATTCTGCCGCCTGTACTCTTGAGAATCTCTTGGTAAACCTGGGTTGTTGCTCGCGTTGGGGTGCGGCGGAGTTGTAAAATTATTTGGAGGTACTGATGACGTCAGAGGTTCACGTTGTTGGTGGTAATTCCTCTGATACACTTTAGGAGCTTCACCTCTAGTAGTTTGAAAAGCTTGTACCTCCCTACTTCCTTCTACCAAGACGCTGTTGTTGAGAGGTGGAAAAACATAACCATCTCTATGAAGAGGCTATTCCGGTTATGCATATGTGGCGTGAACTTCTGATGGTGTTTGAAACTCTGGCATCCCCACGGGACCGTTTGCTGAAGCTGATGGAAATTGGTGATTAATTGATGGGGGCGTGTAACTCTGAAACTTAGGCGGGAAATTGGAATCTTCTATTATCAACGCCTGATCATATCTGGGTGTTGGGACTAATTCATATCCTGTAATTGGAGGGTTTTCTGTGGCCTCCGTATTCCTTGTTTCACTTTTGAGAATACCAGCCACAACTTGGAATTCATGACACTGAAGCTCAGAGTGCTAGTTCGTGTTATGTAACCTACACCATCCTAACGAGGCAGTTTCGGCCATATAAACTCTATCTACAGGACGGTTTTCAAGAGGTGGCGGATTGTCCAATGGTGATGGTACACCTCCATTGTTGGGCCCTGTACTCCAAGACCTCTTATGACATCCTTGATTGTTATTTCTATACCCATGACTGTTTTCATGACTGTATCCTGGATGGGTATCCTGATGAATCTGAGGATTATTTTGATATCCTCAGTTAGCACCTTGGTGTGCCTGATAATTTCATTGCACAGTTTGCGTCTGATTACTTTGATTTCTGAGGTAAGTCACCTCAGTTGATAGCCTCTTCACTTGCTCTATTAAATCTTTTATCTCATCCTTCTCTTCTTGAGTTTTCACTAGCGGTACTGTGTTCTGGAGGTAAACGGGCTGTGTAACTTGTGTCTGGGACAGAGGCATCCCAGGATGGAGAACTAACTGACTTGATGGTGCTTGCACTTGATAAGTTGGCTGTGGAATTGCATTTAGCGCCGGAACTTGTTGATTCTATGTTGAGCCAAGCGTTGGCACTTGATTGTTCACTGTGACTAGGCCAGCATATAGTGAGGGTCCAGTTGTATTCTGTCCTAAACCTTGACTTACTTCAATAGCCTTAGCGTAAGCTTGATTCATGTTTCCCGGAGTGGGGTGAGATCTCACGAACATTGCAGTCAAAGGATCAAGTGCCGAATAGTAGCTTTCTCGAGCATCAGCAACAACATAAGGAGTGCATAACCTTGTGAGGGCCTTTTGGAACCTATTGTTGAATGCATGAATGGGCTCTTTGTCTTGTCTTCTCACTTCTGCAAATTGACGATAAAGCTCTACAGGGGTGGCTGGTATACCAAACTTTCCGATGAAGGCTTCCTTCATCTACTCCCATGTTCTTATAGACCCCACTGGTAGGTGAATGAACCAAAAATGAGCCTCTTCTCCCAAAGAATATGGAAATAGGCGGCAAGCCATGTCTGCATACCCAATCTGCCTATTGCGTAGGTGACCTTCAAACATCTTGATATGGTCCTCAGCCGTGCAGTTAACATCATTGGCAATGAACTTAGTACAAAAATTGTCAGGATTCTTCGGCATCTCGTGGTAGTCTTGAAACTCTAGCGGAGATGGGTTGGTAACCAACCATGTAGCACCATTTGGAGTTGGTTGACCTCCTGGTTGAGCCATTGCTTGAACTGGTTGTTGCCGCTGATATACAATAACTTGGGCTGGCTGTTGTACAATAGCTTGAACTTGTTTCGGCTGAGCAAGCCTCGAAGCACTAGGTGGAGTTTTAAATAAGCTTGAGATTTCTCCTCCACTTTCTTCGCTTGAATGAACTTCTTCGTTTGATAAAAGTTCTTCACTTGACTTAGCCTCCTTACTTGAATGACTTTCTTTCTTCTTCCTTAATCTTGTAGGTAGTTCTAACTCCACAAAATCTTTAGATGAATTGGGCGTAGACCTCAAGATTCTTTTAAGCTTGTCTAGCGAAAACGAACTGATACGATCTAGGATGTAGCTGTTTCTTCTATTGGCCGTGCGCGGGATTGTTAAATCCTGAGAGAACACCATCTTTCCTCATAATAATTTTCTCCAACAAAACTTTTCGTACTACAAACCCTTTCTACTTCAACACAACTGTATGCTATAGCTGTTAATCGCCCTCCTTTTAGCGCCAATTCTGTTGACGTGCTAGGAGGAGAAGCAAGCATAAAATGAATGATGACCGGAGCAATGTGTTCTTTCCTCGTTCAGCCCTCCTTCTAGCGCCAATTTTGTTGACGTGGTTTTTGCAACTACACCAACACAGAATAAAGTCGCCAACGGCTACTCTATCCTCTCTTGAACAAAGTTTCCTGCATGCTAAGATTGTGAGATAGATCATACATTTAAATCCAAGGTTCCTTAAGTGCGAATAGTCTCAGTTGGCTTGATGTGATTTTGCTGGTGTTTCGAGGGGACTTACACAGTTGTTCGACAACTTCACAGCAGACAGTAGACTAAGGGCTTTCATGCAATTTGGATGATTTGGCAAGTGAGCGCAAGTTTCCTAATTCTAACCAGAAATGAACTGAATTTAAAAGAGTGTAGGGCCTAAGAAGTTTATGTTCTATCTAAGGACGGGACGTGAGATCAATCTTCGACAGACTTCGACTAGACTCTGCTCCGCCTCACGTTGGACAACTTACACAAAGTCGGTGCAATCTTCAAGGGAGTGACAAGAGGTTTTCAAATTATAATTCAACATGCAAGTACCATCAGAACAACGCATACAAACACATGAACCACAATCGAAGTTAAGTTTGTAATATTTTCCAGTTGACCACAAAAGGCAAACTTGTCGTCAGCAAGCTGCTAGTGGTATGGATTAATAAAAGTTGCCTTGATTAACTCCACAAGTCCACAACTAACATCTATTTGCATGAAAATGAAAACTACTCTATATTAAGTTACTTCTTGACTCTACTTGAATTGGAAGGACGAACAAGCCTCGACAACTACTCATAACAAAGAAAAAATCACCATCAATGAAAATTCTTTTATTATGAAAGCATTCACGACAACTTCTTGCAAAGTATTCAAAGGGAAGACTTTCCTTCCTTTTCAATCTAAACTATACTATCAAACTATCCTACTTTCTATTCTATCAATTTCTCTCTACTCCTTCTTGCTATTCTAACTTTGATCTAATTCTAATGAGATACAAATGAGGGGGACTCCCCCTTTTATAGATGGCCAAGTCCAACGAACGGCTCAAATTACAATCGGCTGGATGGCCCAGATTGTGCCACCTCAGCCCTAAACAAGATTCACCCTAAAAACCGCCACCAAGAGGAGTGGGGTAATAAATGAGCCATTAATGGCCACCATCCTTCTAGAAGATTCCAACTTTGAAACACGTTCACACTGTTCTTAATCTTCTTCTTGACGTTGTTCTTCAACTTTGCTCGAGCTTCCATTCTTTTTTCCATCTTGAGTTTCAAAAACGTTTCTTCTCTGTCACTAAGTCTCAACACTTAGCCATTTTCTTGCAACTTTTCTTCCTTCGAGGTTGAAATGTATTCGTGGAGTACTTGCTTCATCACTTTAAGTCACCACTGCTTGGTCTCGACGTTCCTCCTGCAAAATAAGCAAGGAGAAGGGTATTAGAACACTTCATAATATAAACTTAACTTACCAGGATTTTCATGCTCTAACTTCCAAGCATTCATCGCCTTCACTAGCCAACTTCGCATTCAAATTCTTCATGCCTAAGCCAAATTTCCAACCCATCTTGCATTATGCTCAACGCACTTCACTCTGATATTTCATCCGACTCGGGCTCGAAAAAAAATGCTTTCATCACGAATTTGATCAAAAATTATCTAGGCACCCAACTTCAAATTCATCTGCCGAGGCATTTTATCTTCAACAACATCATTTATTCCTTAGAAAAATTTTCAAACTTTTACTTAGGAAATTTCATTGTTCAAGCGCCGATCAAATTCTCCACCTTAAATGCCTTGGCGAAGTGTAGAGGACCATGAAATCCACTCCTTGTCGAAGATCTTCAATACCCAAAAGAGAATTTTCTTCAGAACGCGTCGAATTCATGCGTATACAACGAACGGGTTCATTTGATTTTTCTTGAATTTTGAACCTTGGAAAAATTAAAAAAAAAATTCAAATTTAATCCCGTTCTTCACCTCTGTGAAAAATTTTATATCAATCTTGCAATTTTGGCATTCTCTGACTTCGCAAAATCTACTCACAGGGAATTTCATATCTCCAAGTCTAGGCGTGATTTTCTTAAGGAAGAAAGTTTGTGCCTTAGAAAATTTTTTAAATCACTTTGCATAGGCACTTTTGCCTTAGAATAATTTTTTTTATTTAACTTCATTCATCTTGCCTGTGAGGAAATTTTCATCAACTCACTTAGAAAATTTTCCTTGAAAGCACATCATACTTAACATGTTTTATTTTTCATCACCTTCAACGCCTAACATATTATATTCATCACTCTACACACCTTGGGCGCATATCACACTTGAAGGTGAATATTCAACTTCACCACGTCTAGCAATATTTCATTTTCCATCACCCACCACCTCACACACTTGGGCGCATTTGGCACTTTATGAGGAATTTTCAACACACCTAGCAATATTTTCTCTTCCCTTTGGGCGCATTTTGCATGATGTGAAGGATGACCCTTGAGCTCCCTTTCTTTTGTCTTCACATGGCTTAACTTGGGCGCATTTGAGCATGAAAAAAGGATAAACACTTTGACCTTTCTAACTTTGGGCGCATTTTTCCTTGCTAGTAGATGGGCGCATTTGTTAGGTGATGAAGAATGAAAATTTGTTGACCCTTGACCTTCTTTGTTTTGTCCTCACATGCCCTCACTTGGGCGCATTTAATCATGGGAGGTGGATGAAGTTTCCAACGCCTAGCTTTGACTTCCTTTGAATCTTTGACCTTTTATTTCATTTTGCTTGTCTTGAGGTGAGGGCGCAAATGGAGGCATGAGGTGGATAAAACTTTATTGACCTTTTAACTTTCTTGTTGACTTCTTAAGATGGGCGTATTTCAGCTAGGCAAGAGGATGAAGCACAACACTTAGAATTTTTTATCACCCACTTGTTCCTCTTTGGGCGCATTTTGATGTATGAGCAGGATGAATTCCAACATTTAAATATTTTCTTGACTTCCAGCTAAAGTGGGCGCATTTCCTGGGTGTTGCAGGATGAAACTCATGCCTTAGCCATTTTTCCTGACTTCTGCCAGCTTCACGACGTCCTGCTATTTATAGTAAGTCTCTTGATTTTCATATCTCGAAAGTTCAGAATGATTTGAAATTTTGAGCACTGGTCCTTCATGACTCCATCAGCCCGTTCACACTGCCATCCTGAGTTGACCTGCTAAAAATAGCATGTTTCTAAAGGTGGTTTACTATTTATAGCACTTGCTTGTTTCTGATACCTCCACAACTCCGTTTGTCTTGAAATTCGAATGGCGTGCTCCTCACCACGTGACCTGCCTGCTGACATCAATGCCTGCTGCTGACTTGCTATTTTTAGCCTGTTTCTGAAATGACTTACTATAAATAGTAAGTGCTCCTTTTGCCTTCAAATTTTACCAGTAGATAGCTTGGAAGATGCTAATCGCGGTGGTATACACCGGTTTTCGAAAATTCTGATTTTTACCCCTCTTTTTGGGCCCCGAAGCTGGAAACCCTAATTTGTATTGCATGCATATCAAATGGTCTCCGTTTGTCCTCGTTTCTGTTGCATTGCGATCAATTTGTGATTCTGAAGTGCCGGGAGGCGGCTGTCGGGGTGCATCTGCTAAAAATAGTAAGTTCCTAAATAATTGATTATCTCCGTTTGCATGTCACACCATTGCGTAGATGTCGAAAAACCCATAAAGAATATGCAAACATGCAAAGAAAACCCTGACATGCAAGCCCTAAAAATAGCCTCTGAAGGCTGAACTCTGAAATTCATTATCTCACTTTGCATGTTATACCATCGCGAAGGTCTCGAAAAACCCATAAAGAATCTCCAGACATGCACTGAAAAGCTCTGCATATAAACCCTAAAATCTGCTCTGGAAGCTGGACTGCTAAAAATAGTAAGCTGTTCGTTTCAACTCAAATTTTGCACGCGAGCAGCTTGATGTGTTCTGAATGCACTGTAACTCTCAAAACTTCAAAAAAATGTTGAAGGAACGTTCTGAATTGCACACTTACTAAAAATAGTAAGTAGTTGGAATCGGATGAAATTTCAATGGAAACCTATTGGAAGTATACTGATAGTAATGTTAGCCTCAGATTTCATTTTATTTAGCTCGTTTGACCCTAGATTGACTAGGAAAGCACAAACCCTAATTTTCAGACTTGGCCAGATTTTTACGTTTAAGCTCAATGGAGGACACAACCCCGGAAAAGCAGACCAGAGAAAAGAGACAGAAAGAGAGAGACAAAACCAAAGCCAAAAGACCAGAATGAAGCAAAAATTAGGGGGTCCCCATCTTGAATGGGGCGATGTGTGAAAAGGTCACAACAATACTTAAGCTTATTGCTTAATGATTTGGAGAGAACAAGACATCGTGTGGCCCAAGCTATATCTCCATGCCTAAATATGCTCTCATCCTTTTGGCTGAGACTACTCAAGGAGCCCCATCGGATAGTCCCCTAAATATCACTTTCCTACCATTTTCCTTGAACTTAAATTCCATCGTTTGAAAGTTTTGTGAATACTTACCAATGGACATCATCCATTGGATACCAAGTATAGCATTGGTATCACCCAACTCCACAACATAAAAATCATCGGTGATAGTGTAGTCACCAATTGTAATTTTCAAATCTGGTGCCTTCATTGAACATGATATTTGGTAGCCATCCACCACCATCACGCTATTTCCTCATGTTCAATTGTTTGTAGTCCTTTCTTGGTGACCAAATCTGAATCGATAAAGTTATGAGTGGCCCTACTATCAATTAGTATCGTTATCTTTTGTCTTTGCAATACACCACAAACTTTAAATGAGTTGAACCTTGGAGTTCCAGTCATAGTGGCGATTACATCCTCTCTTTCTTTAGGTGGAGGTTCTTCCTCCATTTCATCTTGCTCATTGCTTATATCATTTTGTCTTCATCACTATCGGGTACAATTACGTAATAATGGATCTTTCCTTTCCTAGGGCATCTATGCCTTGGTGCCCAGGGTTCTTTGCAAGTAAAATAAAGTTTCTTCCTTCTTAACTCTTGCCTAGTTTCTTCATCCATTTTCTTATTTGGCCACTTCTTTGAGATAGGTTGTTTTGTTTTGTCCTTTTGGAATGAGGACCCTTTAGATGTCATCTTGTTCTTTGTTGTGCTAGAGTCCATATTCTTGGCCTTTTGAATTGCTTCTTAGTGTGCTAGGATTGAGGGCTTTGACCCAACCCCTTAAAGGGTCCATTAGGCCATCCATAAATAGCACAACCAATCTTCTTTCGGAAATGTCAGTGACCAACATTCAAAGCCTTTGGAAGTCTGCAATATATTCATCAATGGTTCCATATTGGTTCAATTGTGCCAATTCCTTGAAGTGGAACTCGAGATCCTTGTTGTCAAACCACTCTATTAGCTTCTCTATGAATTCCACATATGACGTAATTTGTTCATGGCCCAAAGTAATCATGCCATGGTACCACCATTCATGATCCACCCTGTCTAGATGTAAGGCAGCATATTTGATTGCTTCGCTTTCCAGCATGGGGTTGAGTTGAAAGTAGGTATCAACCTTTTGAACCCATGCCTGTGTTGTGGTCTTTCCCTATCCATCAAAATATGGCAAGCTAAGCTTACCAATTTTTCTCCTTAGATCATTGTTATGATCTCTATATCCCTTGTTGGGTAAATGCTTCATTCTTAGGTCCATGTAGTATTTTAGGGACATGTGTTTGCAATCCTCCATCTATCCAGTCTTGGTAGAATTGATCTTGCAACTCCACCAATGTGGGTTCATTGCCTGCTTGTTGTTCCACTCAAGGGGGGGAAATAGGTATCATGGGTTTAGAACTATTTGTAGCACGATGATTTGGAGTTCTATTGTTGCTTGAGTTGTCTTCATTTCCTCCACTATTGCCAACTTGGTTGTTATTGTTGTCTGCACTTATCATGATTTGAGACAATGTGTCCAATAATTGTTCCATCCATTGTTGGGTACTTCTTTGTTCTACCATGAATTGATCCATACGGTTGGTGAAGTCTCTATCTCCCATGTTTCTACCTCCTTGTCCACTCCTCCAAGATTCAAAGCTATTAGGGCTGTTATTCGATGATGAGTCTTTGTGGATGCCTAAGATATTGGAAGTTGTTATTCCTTCTAGAGCTCAAGCAGGTTCCCATTGTTTTCTTATCTGTAATATCCCATGCTAATTCTGACCTAAACTTGCAGATTGTGATCTCAAGGAATATTGTCAAACACTTTGTATGCAAACTTCAAAGTATGTTCTTTCTGTTTTTATGTTTCAGATTGTTTGCTTGTGTGAATTTTGAACATAAACTAATGAAAATGTCTTGAAATGAATGCTAAATAACTCAACTATAAGTATAGCATGAAATGCAATTGTTTTTGGTATTTTCCAAATGCAATAGATGACTTATGCAAGTACAAATTAACACCTACAGCCAATTGACATTTTGTCAAGCAATTGGCATGCAAACTAATATGCTGATTATGTATGCTATAAGATAGACATTTCGTCAAACATATGGTATGCAACATATATCTCCTTTATTGAATGCAATCCAAGTACAATGATGCTATATATTTTCCAAGACTCTTGGCTTACAATGACATATACAAACAAGGCCAAATCTGATTCTTGTTTGCCTACGGAATGTAATTCTAATCTTACGTACTACTGGCAAACTGGTAATGTGCAGAACATAGGATAAAACAGTAAACTGAAAGATATCATATTTTAACACCAGGAACTTTATTCATCATCAGAAATATCATGTACAAAAGAGTATCGCAATGCTTACAGTATCAACATCGGCAACAAAGACTCGATCATCATTATTTCCCGACTATCCCAACCAACTACATATAACGCTCGGCGATGGTTAGATAACCAACCGACACGACGTTTCATAACAACATTAACATTAACATAATCGGAACATGCTTTCCTAAAAGTACATGACTTTATTATTCTTTACTAATCTATAGTTTAATTAACCATTGGCCGACTACGACCACGGCCGACTACGACCACGACCGACTATGACCACAACCGACTACAAAGTAAAGATATATGACTAACATCATCCCCCCCAAAAAAGAAGTCGTCTTCCAGACGACATACATACAGTAAGATAAGATCACTGAGAAGTAGGGGGAAGGGAGTGCGTCCCTGGATGTACAGATGACGTCGGAGTAGTAGAAGAATGCTCAGGCGCCTCACTTCCTCGGTACGTGTGCGAAGCTGCCGATCTACCAATATCACAGCTTTCGCTACCCGAGCGTGTTGAAGGGCAACCTTCAAGGAGTGGTCATCAGAAGTGCTTTGCCACCACTGCTTGCACTCGTTGCCAGTCAGGTTCTCCCATGTCATCGTTTCATTATCGGCGTCCATCCTTTTTCTTTTCCCAGACGAGGCTACCTTTGGCTGGTGCTGCATAGCCTTCTTGCCCTTGTCCATCTTTCTGTCAGTTCGGCGATTCCAGCCGACTTTATAACTCTCGTTGTGGAAACTGCCGAAACTATCAAAACTGCTGAATTGCCGAAAACTGCCGAACTAATGAAAACTGCCGAACTGCCGGTGAAAACTGCCGAACTACCGGTGAAAATTGCCGAACTGCCGGTGAAAATTGCCAAACTGCCGATGAAAATTGCCGAACTGACGGAAACTGCCGAACTGCAAAATGATCTGCCAAGGCCGTACGATTTGGATGAATGGCCGTATGACTTTGCAATCCTGAGGCCGTACGGCTTGGGAACCTTGTGATTGCCGTACAACTGGAAAGCATTGCAATTGTCGTACGGTTTGAAGAGACTGTGAAATCCGTACGGTTTGAAGACACTGTGAAATCCGTACGATCTGGAAGCACTGTGGAAGCCGTACAACTTGGAAGCACTGTGAATGCCGTACGACCTGGAGAGGATCAGTAAGCTGTCGTACAATGTAGAGTTTGGCACAACTTCCAAGTTGTGATGAATGCCGTATGACTGCCAGTGGCCAACCAGATGAAAACTGAGGAATTTTTAAATACCGTACGATTTGAAGAAGATACCTGATACACTGATGTCGTACGATGTCAACCCTTAAATGTCGTACGACTTCAGGTTTTTCTAAATTCCGTACGAGTTCCTTCCCTATGCTTGGTGTGCCTCTGCAACTGATAAATTCGTGAGGGTTCTTACTCCCTTCCTTCCCTCTGTGATCTTGTTGTATTCTGTCTTGTCTCCAACCTGTCGCCTCTTCAAATGGCCGTACGAGTCTGGGTTCTATATTTATTTCATTTTTAACTTTAACTGCCTTCCCCCTTGGCCGTACGCCTTTCTTCCTAGTCGAGCTTTGGCATCTTTTTATTATTTTAATATTCTTTCCTTTAATCTTTCGCCCTTTATTTTTCTCAGTCGACTTCTCCTTTGGCCGTACGGGTTGTTCACTAGTCAAGGCATTTATTTTGATTCGCCTCACTTTAATATCTTGATCTTCGCCTTCCTTCCTGACTTCTTTTTCGTTTCTTTCTTTTCTTTTCTCTTTTCTTCCCATCCTTTCCATTTCCGTCCAATTTCCATTCATTTTCTCTCCTCCCTTCCTCTTCCTTCCATTTCCCTTTCATCTCTTTTTTCTCTCTCTTCATCTCTTTTCTTTTTTTCATTTCATCTTTTCATTTTTTAATTCCAACACAATTTTTTCATCTCGTACCTTTCAAACTTGTGGACTAGCGTATCGTCCAGTTTTGAGACTCTTCCTTTGTACTCTCCATACTCGGCCGGAAGTTTTTGGCTGGGCCTTCCCTCTTCTTCCTTGATTTCCCCGATTTGTAGCATGTTGCACTCTCTGTGGAACACTTCATAGTCTTCCATCTGCCAATGAAATAAGCCATTCAGCGAGCTTGTCTCGTCCTCCGAACAACTCTCGAGTTCAAGTACGCCTTTGATGTTTGGTTCCATAGCTTTCCTTCCTTCGTCCATAACCGATTCACCTCCATCCGATTCAAATCCGGAGGAAGCCAATTCTTCACTCACGGCCTGGTTCTTCAAGTCGATGACATACTTCCCCCCATTATTCTCGATCGAGAGTGTGTTCCTTTTCCAATTATGATTTGCCTTCGCCGCTATCAGCCATCCTCTCCCAAGTAGTGCATCGTACGCTTTCCTCTGTAATGGGATGACGACAAAATTTAGCAAAAACTGTTGTGTCCCGATCGTCACCTTCTGTGCCATCAATGTTCCCAACGGCTTGATACCATGTTGATCGGCGCCAACTAGTTGGAATGTCGGCGGCCAGAGTGTAGGCTTCCCAAGACTCTTCCATGTGTCTTCGAGTAGTACGTTGACTCCTAATCCTCCATCGATGATAGTATTTGTCAAGATATTCCCTCTGATTTCCATATGCACGACCGCTGGCATCTTCCCAATGTCGCTGTGAGCAATACCGGGTCGATTGTTTGTTCACCGTACGGTGGCGGTTCTGGTATCAATTCTTTCCTTCGTTCCTCCAATCGCGGTTGCTTGCCATCCTCGACGACATTTGTGATCGCCAGTCCCAACTGCGGCATAGTCTGGAGAAGGTCAGTTACTTTGATCGGTATGGTGGTCTGCAGTACCTACCGTATGATGTTGGTTTCCGCCTCCGATCGCCGAGAGGTTCCTGGCTTCTCCAGAGGTACTTTGTTTTCCTTCGCCATCGCCAGTTCCACTTCGGTTTTTGCTTCCTTCATCGTTTGTTTCTCCGTACATGGATCTAGGTAAGTGGCTTTTTTTTGCTTGTGCTCTGGTGATCGCCAGCACCTCTTGTTCTTCTACTTCCAGCATATGGATACCCTTTTGCTTCGGGCATTCATTATCTTCATGATCGCCTGGTCCACACCACTTACACAATCTCCCTCCCGAACCTTGACCGTTCTGGCAGTCCCTGGTGAAGTGGCCCCATTCGTTGCACTTCCTACATTGGATCATAGGCCTTCCTTTTGCATCGTACTGTATCATGTTTCTCGGACTTCTATTGCTTCTGTAACCTCCAGGGGATGCATTGTTATTGTACTGGGGCTTTGGTGGTGTGTTCGGCGGTGTGGACGGTTCTCCCTGCGCGAAGAGTACTTGTGCACTTCTGGCTTTTAAGTTGTATGGGCATTCCTTGTGGAATGTCCCATCACTTGGCAGATATTGCAGAATAAGTTCTTGGGACAGTTCGCCTTTGTGTGACCTTCCCCATTGCAATCCATTACACGGTCTGGCTTCTCTCGTACTCTCCTTTCGGCCTTCAATTCTTTCATCATTAGCATCATATCTTTCCGGTGCTTATGCGGTCTTGGATTCAGCATCGGTATCGTCAGGTACTCTCCTCGTCGTCGTCTTCTTTTTCCCTCTAGAGGATGTTTTATTTTCACTTTCTATGTCCATTGCCCGATTGTATGCTTCAGCGTACGACGAAGGAGGTACGACTTTCATTTTCTTTCTTAATGACGAAAGCAAGCCCTCGATGAACCATCTTTTCTTCAACCCATCAGCCGGCTCTGCCTCCAATCTCCCCAGCAAGTCTTTGAGTCTTCGATTATAGGTCCGCACACTCTCGTGCTTTCCTTGCTTGGTATTGTATATCTCCGCAACGATCTCACTGTCATCTCGAAGAAGTTTGAACTCCTCCTGGAAAGCTTTTTTTAATAACCTCCATGTAGCTCTTTGTGCTTGGTCCAATTCCGAGTACCAATCAATGGCACTGTCTCTGAGTGTCGCTGGAAATGCCTTCAGCCACTGGTCGGGATCATCCTACCTGCTGGCTATCCAGATTGTCTCACATGTCTACAATGCCGTACGGGATCCTCAGAGCCATTCCCCATGAATTTCGGCAACTTTTGCCTCTCCGGCTGAGCCATCTTTCCCGGTTGACCTCCTTGTGTGTTGGACCCGATTAGACTAGTGGATTCCTCACTACATCCCTGTGCGTCACTTGCACTCTTGGCCACGTACGAGTCACTTCCACATCCTCCGTCAGCGTCCTCAACACCGTGGGTCTCCTCAGGATCTCTCCGATGCTCTCTCTGCCCTGGGGTCTTAAGCTCTGGTCCTCCCCTCCTTAACTCGTCGTCGTCGTCCGAGAGGGACAACTCTCGAAATCGTCTGATGCTACTAGTCAAATCATCTTCATAGAGGTTATATTTTCCTGCGTGTGGAGTGCTGAAGGGGTCTTCGTCCCTTCCTTCTATCTGATTGTGGTGTGCTCGTTCAATAGATGTGTCTATTCTTGATAGATTTTCATATGTTCTTTTTATGCTCTAATTTATTTCAATTAAGTCCTCATCTAATTCCTTACCGACTTGCCGTAGTCGTCTTCGCCGATTTTCTTGCTCTTGCAACCTGAGTGATCGCCGAACTTGTTCTTCTGAAGTCCCGTGCCCGTCAGGTACTCTATTCTTGTCTTTGTTCGGCCGTACGGGCATTTAGTTGTTCAAGCAATCATTGTTGGTTGCCGGAAGTGCGGCGCCGACTAGTATCCCGTTCTTCCTCTTCCCGTTTGTTTCAATCTTCACAACGTTGCACGATTTGCTGCCTTCGGCGCTCACGGGCTTCTTCCTCTCGCAAGTCTTGCAGGATAATGAAATGGCGGGCCAGTAACCTGGGCATGCGATTCAGGAGGTGGTTCACCTCGTCGTTCACTTCCAGCCGATCCCAGATGACTTCCTCAGGGATCTCCCGAATGTGGGATTCCCTACGTACGTGGTCACGTAGCGAGATTTTCCACAAATTAACTAGATCTTCTGTCAATGAGTCTTCCCGTTCCTCATTAGCATTTATAGGTTCTTCCGCTGGTTGACCCATTACGCTGCCATGGTGGATGATGCCCTAGTCCGTTCAGGCAACGGCGCCAAATGTTTGCCTACGGAATGTAATTCTAATCTTACGTACTACTGGCAAACTAGTAATGTGCAGAACATAGGATAAAACAGTAAACTGAAAGATATCATATTTTAACACTAGGAACTTTATTCATCATCAGAAATATCATGTACAAAAGAGTATCGCAATGCTTACAGTATCAACATCGGCAACAAAGACTCGATCATCATTATTTCCCGACTATCCCAACCGACTACATATAACACTCGGCGATGGTTAGATAACCAACCGACACGACGTTTCATAACAACATTAACATTAACATAATCGGAACATGCTTTCCCGAAAGTACATGACTTTATTATTCTTTACTAATATATAGTTTTATTAACCATTGGCCGACTACGACCACGGCCAACTACGACCACGACCGACTACAAAGTAAAGATATATGACTAACAATTCTGAGTAATCACCTACAGCAGCAACACTAAATGACTAAGATGACAATGCAAACTACTTAAAATTGCAAGAGGAACTTGGTTATAACATCGCCCAATGATGATGTTGAAGAAATAATCAATATCCAATGAAATGAGCTCCTTCCTAGCCCAAGTCGATGACCTCTCCCAACCGCCCCTGTTTTGATGTGGAATGACAATATAAAATTATATGCAGCCTCCAAGTCTCCTAACAAGCACCAAATATCATTACAATGCCCTCACAAATGGAGCGCTCCAACTAGGAAGAGAAATCGATGACCATATGATCCTCCATGAACAAAATCGTGGTCTTCATGTAGCTGATATGATGACTGTAAATTTAATACCAGATCTTTATTTATTCTCCAATCTGCAAATGCAAAACTCTAATGAACTCTACAGCTGAAATGCAAAGCTATCTCCAACTCCAAATCAAAATCATCATAAAATTGGCCCTTGGCCACAAATTTTGGCACCAATGAAAGGACTGAAATATCCTTTCCAATCTGCAACCCTTCGGAGGATATCTCACCACCTCAGTTATGCTAATCTATGGGAGTTTTCGCTCCCAAAGACCAAGTAGACAATGTGTAGAAACCCTTGGCTCCACAAAGATTCATCAAATGCAAATGACAATAATTGGATGCCTAGAAGCTCGACTTGTTCTTCTTTTATACTTTTTCAATCCAACTTCAAGAAGCTTCTAGAACATAATATTATTTTATTTTAGTGACTTTATGATATAATATTTTATTTGAGTCACTATATTAAATTAATTAAATATAAGGTTACTTTTTTATTTTTAAATTATTTAATAACCTTATAAAATAATTAATTTAATAATTTCTCCAATTAGCCTTCAGGAGCATAAAGGCTAAATTATCACCATGATGGCCACTAGAAAAGGGACATTACAGTCCGCCCTCCCTGAAATTGCTTGTCCCCAAGCAATCTCAACTCAGGATGCTGTAAGATCTCCACACTCTCCCATGTAGCATCCTCCACTAGCAAGTCCCTCCATTTAATCAAATATTCTCTGATAACCCGTCTCCGCAATTGTCTCACCCTCACATCCAAGATAGCCTCGGGCACCAAAATCAACTTCCCCTCGTCATCCAAGGGTGTTAAAGTCGTGGAAGGAACCACACGATGTCCTAATGCCTTCTTGAGGTGTGACACATGGAAAACATTATGCACCCTGTTGTCTGCTGGAAACTCTAACTCATAAGCCACCTCACCAACCTGCCTAATGATCCTGAAAGGTCCATAATATCGTGGCTTAAGCTTCTCTGCACCACTCCTCTTGAGAGTGGACTATCTATAGGGTTGCAACATCAAGTACACCATATCCCCAACCTCGAATGAACACTTTACTCTCCTCTGATCTGCATATTGCTTATGCTGGTTTTGTGCCTTCTGAGTAATTCTCACGAAGAGCTCTCATGATATCCTGGTTCAAATCTGCTGCACTAGGCACTCTACTGCCACTCAGCAACAAATCAAGAAAACTAGGCGCCTCATAACCATACAATGCCATGAATGGTGTCATCTGTATTGAAAGATGGTAAGTGGTATTGTAGCAGTACTCACAAAGGTATATCCACTTAACCCAACCCTTTTGCTACTCTGCTATATAGTTCCTGAGATATCCCTCCACCCATTTATTCACAATCTTTGTCTGACCATCTGTCTGTGGGTGGTAGCTGGTACTCGGAGTAAGCTCAGTCCCACATAGTCTGAATAACTCCTGCCAAAAATAACTCATGAACCGACTATCCCTGTCACTAACAATGCTCTGAGGCAACCCATGCAACCTAAATATCTCATGGAAGAATAGCTCTGCTATCTGTGTAGCTGAATATGTAGTTGCGATCAAAAAGAAATGAGCATACTTGGTCAAATGATCAACAACCACTTAAATGCAATCCCTACCCTGGACTTTTGGCAGGCCTGTAATGAAGTCCATCGATAAACATTCCCACTTCCTGTCAAGAATTAGAAGTGGCTGAAGTAAAATCCTACAAGGTATGTGTGCTCCTATTTATTCTGCTGGCAAACAAGGAACTCTTTGACATAACGAAGAACATCTGATTTAAGTCTCTTCCAAGTAAATCTCTCTTGTATTTTCCTGTCAGTCTTGAAGTAACTAGGATGTTTTGCCATCGATGTATCATGAAAGGTTCTCAATACCAAGTTCTTCACCTCCGATCTTGGGGTCAAAAAGATCCTTTGTAAATGATAAGTCATTCACAATTGAATACCTGCTATCCTGTACCGACCCTTCAACAATACCTGAAGCCCATAAGTCCTTGGCATATTCTACCACAATCAAGTGCCTCCAATCCTCTGAAATTTCTGCCATGGAGCTCAAATGTGGACAGTGAGATAAAGCATCAACAACTATATTTTGAGTCCCTTTGACAAAGTCAATGTCAAAGTCATAAGATTGCAACTTGCTTACCCACTTTTGCTGACGGTCATTAAGATCTCGCTGCCCTAGGAAATGTCTCAGGCTGTTATGATCCGTCTTAACCACAAACTTGCTTCCCACAAGATACTACCTAAACTTGGCCAATGCATGCATAATGGCCAACATCTCCTTATCATATATGATGTAGCCCCTCTCTAGACCTCTTACCTTCCGGCTCTCAAATGCTATCGGATGCTTGTCTTGCATAAGAACTACACCTATCCCCTCACCCAACGCATCACACTGTAGCTCAAAAGGTCTAATGAAATTCGACAATGCAAGAATTGGACAAGTGGTCATAAGCTATTTGAACCTCTCAAAACACTCCTGTGCCTCCGGAGCCCAAACGAATGCCCCCTTTTTTGTCAAATCTGTGAGTGGTGTTGCATGTTGTGAATATCCATTAACAAATCTGCGATAGAAGCCACATAAGCCCAAAGATCCTCTAAGTTGTGTGAGGCTCACAGGTGTAGGCCACTCAATAATAGCCATGATCTTGTTAAGATCCATGCATACCCCCTCTGCGCTGATGATGTGGCCAAGGTACAGCAATTTTGTCATGCCCAAATCACATTTGGATTCCTTGGCAGACAATGACTCCTTGCCAAGAATACCCAATATTGTATCCAGATGTGCAATATGCTCCTCCCATGTTTTGTTGTACACCAAGATATCATCAAAGAAGACTAGCACAAACCGTCTCAACTGTGACTGGAAGACCCTATTCATCGTGGACTAAAAAGTAGCAGGTGCATTGGTTAGCCCAAATGGCATAACCACAAACTCAAAGTGACCACAATGACAACGGAATGTTGTATTCTCAATATCCTACTCCCTAACACGAATCTAATGATACCCTGATCTTAAGTCAATCTTTGAAAAGTAACAGGCACCATGTAACTCATCTATCAGCTCATCAATCCTAGGGATAGTATTCCTATTTTTTATTGTCCTCTTGTTCAACAACCTATAATCAATGCACATCCGCAAGGTACCATCTTTCTTCTTAACCAAAACAACGGATGAAGCAAATGGTGACTTACTAGGCCCGATGTGTCCCATAGCGAGCAACTCCTTAATGGTTTTTTTTTATTTCACCCTTAAGTCGCTTCGGGTGCCTATAGGGAGTAACTATCACAAGTTTGGAACCCTCCTCCAACTCAATTATATGCTCAATCCCTCTGTCAGGAGGTCTACCTAGCAGAATTTCATTGAATACCTTTGTGTGCTTAATCCTCAACTCTTGAATATCTGGGTGGTAGACTAGTTTCTACTGTTCCCCTTGTGTTGGCATCAGAACACACTCTGCTGCCCACTCAACCATGTCATGCCGCATAAGTCTCTCCATTCGCCTAAATGATATCATCTTGCAACTAGCATCCCTGATGGTCTTAAGCACATGAGTCTTCCCATCCACCTAAAATCTCATCTCCATCTCACGAAGGTTAAGGGTAAACTCGCCAATGTCGTGAAGCCACTTCATTCCCAAAACCATATCCGTGTCCCCCATATTTACCACATAGAAATCTGCCTTAAATTCAAAATTATTCATACGCATGCGAAGATCTGGAATCATCCTGTCACACTTAAAGGTGTAACCATCTGCCACCTTCACCCTTATGCCTGCAAATTCCTCTGTCTGAATTCCACACCTCTCCACCAATCTAGTATCAATGAAATTATGTGTGGTCCCTGTGTCCAACAAAGTGATAATCTTTTTCCCTGCTAAAACTCCACCCATCCTAAATGAGCTTGCCTGCTAAATGCTAGTGGTGTGTGCCTCTTGAGACTTCACTTCTGCTTCATTTTCGGACTTTTCCTCTTCATGTTCTATTCCTGAATCCTCTGGATCAAATTGCTGGTTTGAATGTTCAGACTCAGAATCTTTATAAAATGCCCACATTGCTCTATTGGCCTTGCCCTTAGGCCTCGAGGGACAGTCGTGGTTTGCATTATAGGGCCCCTTGCAGTAGAAATACAACTTTTTCTTACGTAAATCGTTGAGTGTATCTCGATCTAGAGGTGCTGTTGATTTACCCTTCGAATCTGACTTGTCCTTTTTCTTGGAGAAGGATTTGTTGTCTCGATATGAAGAGGATCCCTTTGATGAGAACATGCTTTGTGGGGCTGCAAGTTCCATACTCCTAGCCTTTTTCATTGGCTCCTGCAGTGTTGGCAGATCAAAAGTTTTTATCCAACCCTTCGATGGCTCCATTAATCCTTCAGTAAACAAGACTACCAATCTCCTTTCAGTGATGTTAGGTACCATTACTGACAATCTCTGAAAATCAGCAACATATGCTTCAAGAGTTCCGTGTTGCTTCAGTTGTGCCAATTCTCGAAATCTAACTTCTAGATCCTTAAAATCAAATCTCTCTATCAACTTGTTGGTGAGTTCCTCATAAGTGTGTATAAGGTTATGGCCAAAAGTGACTAAATCGTGGTACCACCATTCATGAGCAGTTCCCTCCAAGTGTAGTGTAGCAAATTTGATGGCGTCCTCTTCGGGCATAGGTCTCAATGAGAGGTAGTTGTCTAGCTTTTGCACCCATGACTTAGCTGTACATTCGCCACTCCCATCAAAATGGGCCAAAGTCACCTTTCCAAGAGCTTGTTGATAGTCAGTCCTTGGAACTATAGGAGGACGGTGATCATTCCTTCCACCATTTCTTCTATTCCTTTGATTCATGTATTGATCAAAGGTCCATTGGTCTCTAAGATCAGGAGGTAAGGTGGAATACTCCATGTAAGGTTGTCTTGCATCATCTGCAAAAGGTACTACAGCCTCCACTTGTTCTTCCTCCCTTGGCGTAAAGGTCGGAAAGAGAGGTCTAGAGGCTAATCCTCTAGTGTTTGTTGTTCTATCTCTTCCATTGTCCTATGTATTGTTGCCATTATTTCCATTGACACCACTATTTTCTCCTGTATGATTGTTTTGATTTTGACCCTGATCCGCTTGCTGATCCATTCTTGCTATCAAGCGTGACATCATATCAATCATTCCATCAAAATTCTTCTCTATTCTAGCTTCCCTTTCATCCATGTTTTGTCTATTACTGTCTACCATGTTTTCAATTGTTTCTCCAATACCCTCAACTACTTTACCTCTCTGCCTCAAAGCCTCTGAGAAAGTATCTGCCTCTAGAGTTGGTGGAAACTAAAATTGCTGATTTCTTGCTTGACTTCTAGTGTATGCTTTGTTTTCTCTATCACACATCTGACAGCTGAATTCTGATGATCACAGGATGGCAGAATCATGGCTCTAATACCATTGTAATATCCCTTGCTAATTCTGACCTTAACTTGCTGATTGTGATCTCACGGAATATTGTCAAACACTTTGTAATTTGTATGCAAAGTATGTTTTTGCTGTTTTGATATTTCAGATTGTTTGCTTGTGTGAATTTTGAACATAAACTGATGCAAATGTCTTGAAATGAATGCTAAATAACTCAACTATAAGTATAGCATGAAATGCAATTGTTTTTGGTATTTTCCAAATGCAATAGATGACTTATGCAAGTACAAATTAACGCCTACAGCTAGTTGACATTTTTTCAAACAATTGGTATGCAAACTAATATGCTGATTATGTATGCTATAAGATAGACATTTCATCGAACATATGGTATGCAACATATATCTCCTTTATTGAATGCAATCCAAGTACAATGATGCTATATATTTACCAAGACTCTTGGCTTACAAGGAGATATACAAACAATGCCAAATCTGATTCTGAGTAATCACCTACAGCAGCAACACTAAATGACTAAGATGACAATGCAAACTACTTAAAATTGCAAGAGGAACCTAGTTATAACAGCGCCCAATGATGATGTTGAAGAAATAATCAATATACAATAAAATGAGCTCCTTCCTAGCCCAAGTTCCCAGCCGTCCCTGTTCTGATGTAGAATGACAATATAAAATTATATGCAGCCTCCAAGTCTCCTAACAAGCACCAAATATCATCACAATGCCCTCACAAATGGAGCACTCCAACTAGGAAGAGAAATCAATGCCCATATGATCCTCCATGAACAAAATCGTGGTCTTCATGTAGCTGATATGATGACTGTAAATTTAATACCAAATCTTTATTTATTCTCCAATCTGCAAATGCAAAACTCTACTGAACTCTACAACTGAAATGCAAAGCTATCTCCAACTCCAAATCGAACTCATCACAAAATTGACCCTTGGCCACAAATTTTGGCACCAATGAAAGGATTGAAATATCCTTTCCAATCTACAACCCTTCGAAGAATATCTCACCACCTTAGTTATGCTAATCTATGGGAGTTTTCGTTCCCAAAGACCAAGTAGACAATCTGCAGAAACCCTTGGCTCCACAAAGATTCATCAAATGCAAATGACAATAATTGGATGCCTAGAAGCTTGACTTGTTCTTCTTTTATACTTTTTCAATCCAACTTCAAGAAGCTTCTAGAACATAATATTATTTTATTTTAGTGACTTTATGATATAATATTTTATTTGAGTCCCTATACTAAATTAATTAAATATAAGGTTACTTTTTGATTTTTAAATTATTTAATAACCTTATAAAATAATTAATTTAATAATTTCTCCCTTATTTCTCCAATTAGCCTTTGGGAGCATAAAGGCTAAATTATCACCATGATGGCCACTAGGAAGGGGACATTACATTATCTCCCTATTGTAGTATCTCCTCTCCCTTTCACTCATCCACTTTCACAAGCTAGTAGGTTTAACCAGCTCTGATACCAATTGTAATGTCCCTTATAAATTTTGCTTTTATCTTTATAGAATTGGATATCAAGATATGTCAAAAGAGCAACTCTATATCCTACTTATGCTAGTTTGATATATATATGAGCAAGAAGACATATTATGACAGCAACAATAACACCAATTCCTACTACAAATTCTATAATGGAATCTGGATTGAGAATTAATTCAAGAAAGAGAGTTTGATAATGACAAATAACCACCGTCTTTGTTTGATTACTCTAGAACCATTTTTATTAAATATATCATATAAGTGTGGCATTAAAATGATGGAAGTCTTTGATTTAATCCTTCAAATTCATGCAACTTAAAGTGAGATAGATCGATGCCTTAATTCAGATCGCTATTTCTGATTATCATCTTATCCTTATGCGACTTGTTCCTGATGTTGTTTTAGATTTTGGCGGTCTATTCATGCATCTAATAGGTGGCTGATCGGGCTCCTTATGAGCACACCAGATCTGATATTTAATTAAATGTATCTGCAAATCTGATCGATGTTGTCTTGGGTGAATTTGTTGTTCTTCATATATCTTTTGATTGAGAGGTTGTGTTGATTCAAATGGTGATGTCTTTTAGAATATACATGTCCATTGGATAAAAAACCTTAATCACTGCCTTTGAAACTTAATTCATTTCCTTTATTACTTAATCTCTTGATTCAATAATCGATGGCTTATTCTTAACAAATCATTGTCCTTTATTATACCATGCTTATCACTGCCCCTAATCGTTGCCTTAATAAATTTATCTTTTATCTATTTCTGTGGTTTATTGTCTTATTTATTTAATCCCAAACACTGCACAGGCATAACAAAATTCAATTTCCTTAGGAAATCGAGTGGGTTATTAATGTTACACTCAAAATTAAAAATTTTGCTACACTTAGGCATTTTGAAGAAATGGTTGAAAGTCTTGTCAAAATTGGGGTTTGTACGTCTTGCATGAGGGTCAAAAACTCGAAATTTCCAAAATTTGACGATCTAGGTCTACTTAGCGCAACCAAGTCTACAAAACCCAGATCTCAATTTTTCGACCCTAAATTTAAGGAAAATTTCTATTTTTAGAAACTCTCTAAAAATAAAACCTTTTTTGGTTTGTTTTGGGTTTCTTTCGAAACAAATGTTTGCAAAATTTTCTAAAATTTCTAAAAATAGAAAGTTTGGCTTCTAGGATTCAAACTGATTTTGATTGGTCAAAAATACTTCCTCATTAGACTGGTGCAGTTAGAATCATCAAAAGATCAGTTTTTCCCTTGTGGGTCTATTTTGCTTTTTCATAAGCTTTTTCGAGAGGTCCAAGGCCATTAATGGAGGATAGTCATATGCCAGGTGTCATTCAAACATTCAAGCACTGAATAGAAGATGAGAAATGATGAACGTGCATGTAGAACGAAGAATGGAGGAGGGGAGCTGTGAAAGTTGAAAAATGCAAAATTTTGGCTAAGTCTGGAAGCTTCAGGCGCCCCAGCTCAGTTTAGGCGCCCAAACACTCATGCCTTAGAAATTTTTCAATCTCCGATGGTCGAAGCAATGACAAGCACGTGAACAAAGGAGAAAGTTGAAAATTGCAAAATAAAAACAAAGTCTGCCAGCCATGGGCACCCCAAAAGGAGATAGGCACCCAGTTTTTCAAGAGATCAAATGATGAAATTAGGCTTTGTGCTCCCAAACAATGTTGCTTAGAATCTTCTCGGCTCCGCAGTGAGTCCATCAACACAGCCATCTGATCAATCAGTTACCCAGAATTCGAGATCAAATGGAGAGGTCTCAAACAAGAAGCAGAATGCAAATCATGAAATCATCAAAAAATAAACAAGAAGCAGAATGCAAATCATGAAATCATTAAAAAATAAACTAACTCTGTGTCATGTCCCCTTCTAGTTGACATCTCTCCGAGCACAGGATTAGCCTATTATGCGACCCTCATAGGCTGATAGGTTGGATAGAGGGTCATGTTGGAGCTTGGCTCAGCTTCAGATTGTCAGTTTGTGATCAGTTGGCTTTCGTTCGGGCTCGTTCGGACACTTCTAGCCCGAGTTGCTATTTTTAGCAGTATCTGGCACTCAACGAGGGACCCCTGCTATTTTTAGCAGTATGGATGGATCGCGTTCAGAATCACTTCCTTGTTCATCAGCTTCAGACGGCTCGAGCATCGGATGAATATTGAGAGACATTAATATTTAATTGATTTAATTAATATTAATTGTTGGAGCATTATAATATAAAGTTATAATATTTTATTATAACTTAAGTGATTTCAGTGAAGGGGTCGCCCATCATGAAAAGGGGGCCATTTAACGATTATATTTTATTATAAAAATTTGAGCTAAGACTATTGAAAACATTAAAATAAAAAGTTCGAACTTTTTAATATTCCCTATTATTAAGGAAATCGCACTTTTCAAAGGATAAAGGGTTTTGCATTGAAAATCGAGCTATTATGATTATTGTGAATTGAAAATTGATCAAGTCTTGAGCAGAGCACAAAAACTTAGGGTTTCAGTCTCGAATGCATTGGGGAACGAGCCATCTCCAGTGAGAGCGATTCAGAGGGTGTGAAATCTCATCCGATCTATTGCCAGCAAAGAGATTTCTTCATCCAGAAGAAATTACAGAGCTTCATAGTTGAAACACATTTTTCAGAGTATACATCCAGAGGAGTTTATCACTTACAGGCGCCTAACTTCCAGAGATCTGAAGACCACAACAAAGGCCGTACATTTCAGTCATTGGCTGCTGGGTGAAAGCTGTACCAGTCATATTGCAGGCCGTACCATCATTAAATAGGGCGTACCTTCTGTGTTTGATAGATCGCCTTCTTTCTGGCCAGTTTGTCTGCACCAACTGGGGCGCCTATGCTCCTGGTATCTTCTTGCATCACCAGATAGAGGGAGAAGCTGGAATAAATGATAGTCGTACCATATCAAGCATTAAATCAGTTTGCTGCAATCAGGTTTTTCTTCAATAAATATCATTGCCTTTCTATTTGCATGTAACTGGATTCTCAGTGTAATCATTTCAAAAGATTAAATAATAGTCTGGCATCAGTATTCGAGATAGATCCTATTATTTCCGGAGTTGTTAGATTTTATTTAGATTTTATCTTATTTTATTGCAAAATCGCATTCTTCATATTTTATGCAAAAAACGTCAAAAAAACCAAAAACTTCAGAAAACAAACAAAAACAGTCAGATTCAGAAAACGGGGAAACACAGGTTTCTACACTCTGGAGGAGTTGGGCGCCCTAGAAGGAGATGGGAACCTAGGGCTTTAAAGGCCCAAATCCAACAGTTAGGGTTTGCAAATATGCTCAATCTCTTCAGAATTCTGCCAGATTTGTAGTGAATATCTTGGCATGATCATCAGATTCGTCAGCTATCCGCAAACTTAGAATGAACAGAAGGCATAACATGAGGTCTCAAGCTTCAAAGTTGAAAACTAAAGGAAAATTACTAAGTATGGAGATCCTGGGCACCCCAGGAGGAGATAGGCGCCCAAGCTTTTGGGGCATCAAATGGATGAATTTGCAGTCATAGCTTCCAACATGACTTCTTTAGTCTTGATCAAGCTTTCCAACGCAACTGTCAGTAGGTCCATCGAAGTTGACAAGCATCAGATATCACCAACTGATTGGAGGGGTAAAACCATGGAAAATGTCAGAAGTCAAAAGCAAGGTGAAAATCACAAAAAATATTCTAACACTGGTAATGATGGGCGCCCCAGGAGGAGATAGGCGCCCAAACTTTTGAAGCCCTAAATCAACTTTTCAAGAAATATCATTCCCATGAGACCCCCTTCAAAATCCTCTGAGCTATCCAATGAGCTCAACCATCAGTTTGTCGGACCTCCGAATCATCTAGAATTGCAAAATCATCTGAAAATGAGAAAACAAGCAAGAAATTGAAAAATATGAAAAAATGACTATCTCTGGTGATCATGGGCACCCCAACTAGCTAGGGGCGCCCAAACATTTGAAGGCTCAAAATCAGTTTTTAGGGTTTGGCATTTCTAGAACAATCATCTCAGATTCAGTCAAACTACGCAACAGAGCAGTCAGCCAGATCATTGGACCGCTTGAGCTTTCGGAGTTGTAGATTCATCTGAAGGGTAAAAAAAGGGTGATAAGAACTTGAAGAATATGGAAAAATGGCTAACATTGGTGATCATGGGTGCCCCAGGTAGCCAGGGGTGCCCAGCTTTTTGAGGGGTCAAATGAAGTTTTTATGAAAAGTCGCCTCCAAACAAACTTCGTCAGATTTGCTCAAGCTCCATGATGGATCATACTGCCAAATCATGGGATTCACCGAGCGTCCCAAAATCAAGGATCAAATTGAGGTTAAAAATCAAGTAAAGTTGAAAATGGTGAAAATTTGGCTCTAAGTTTTCCAAGCAAAAGCGCCCTAGTCCAAGAGAGGCGCCCAAGAATCCATGCCTTAATCAAATTTTCAAATTTCATCTTCCAACATTCCAAACAGTGTCCACATTCGACGAACCTGCTCAGGATAGGCATCAAAAGCTTTAAAGCAAAAAGAAAACAGATTTTCTCAAACTTCAACTTATTTAAGGTATCGTTTCCTTCCATTCATTCACTTTTTGCAGGTTGGTGTCTAGAGCAAGAAGATTTTCCCTTTTCTCTCAACGAAGATTTAAAGACCCAAACGACATGCTTTTTCGATGTTCTTCATGTTTCCGAGATCAGTGAGCAAGGAGGAACGCTTTTTCAGGCTCCAAACTTCTAGGGTGTTGCTTTTTCAAAACAACCACTTAGCTTTTTCCTGTTCTTATCAAATGGGTATCTCCACTTTTTCATCCTCTTGAACATTGAGAAATTTTTCCCTCTTCCAGAAACTGCTTTTTGGCCACTTTTTCAAGAGGAATTTAGCTTTTTCAGTTTCTGAGCATCTAGGTTTCTCTGGAACGTGATTTTCTACAAAACCCAAGTTCCAGCTTTTTTTTGGAGAAATTGCTTTTTCAAGGCAAATCAGCACATTCTATTTTCAGTAACACTCTCCACTTAAAATCAAGAACAAATTAGTTTTTTGGCGGATGTGGTTGAGATTTAAAGCAGTAGTCATCTAGAAGCTTTCTCCTAGCTTTCTTTCTATTCTTGTCTCAATTCTTATCCACTCTTTAAAGAAGAGAAAGAAAACAAGTTGTAATAGTTGGCATTTCCTGTTTTTATGCTTTCATAGGTGGTTAGATGTTTATCTTGTTTAGTTTTAGAAATAAAGCATGCATGTTGGCAAGACTTAGTTATAAAAGCAAGGAGATTTTAAGGTTCCCTACTCCTCTACTTGTGTATAAATAAGGGCAGCCTTACCCATTATTTTCTTAACTGTGCTTGCGATAACAAATTGCAAGCCTGTAATGCTGCAAGTTGTTATTCAGTGTCAGTTCACTTTGTGTAAGAGCAAGTTTGCATGCCTCTTTAGCTGCAAGTTATTGTTCAGATCTTGTGTCTTGTGTCAATGTGTTCTGGTTGATCACTAAACTGTATGCCTATTTTGCTACAATCGTGTTGTCCTAGAAGTGTAATCTTTGTTCTTGAGATTTGAGAAAATAAAGTCTTGTGCCTACTTTTCCCTAATATAAAGTCTCAGATTTTCGTTTATTGTGTTATGCTTATATAATTTTTATTTTAGCTTGCATTGAGAGTAAGTAGATGTGTGTTGGAAAAGAGTTTATTTAAGTATTTTGTCAGAAAAGCCTTCCTTGTCCATTTCTAACTCTCTTGCTCTGCATTTACTTGAGAAATTAGAAACGTTGTTAGAGTAGGCTTAGTCATAGTTGAACTTCTAAAACAGAAAATCTCAGCTACAACGCTTGAGTTTTATAACCTTGTGCTCTTAGTTGAACAAAAGGATAGGCAAATTAGTTTTAATTTACTTTCTTAAGCAACATCAGCAAAGAGGGAGCTTCCCCTCCTAATTTGAAGAGCAGTTTATCTGTGCATAGTTGTCTGTTTTGTAATCCGCATTCCAAAGGTGCGAATTGTAATGCCAACAATTACATTGAACCAAATTGAAAAGAATGAAACTTGGGAACTTGTCCCAAGACCTAAGGATAAAAATGTAATTGTTACTAAGTGGGTATTCAAAAACAAACTAAATGAGGATGGTCAATTTGTAAGGAACAAAGCAAGGTTAGTGTGCAAAGGATATGCTCAAGTCGAAGGTATTGATTTCGAAGAAACATTTGATCCTATTGCTCACCTCGAGGCTATAAAAATGTTCTTAGCATTTGCTAGTTTTAAGAATTTCAAAGTCTACCAGATGGATGTTGATGTGTTTTTCGTGACCGCACCAACGCAGAATAAAGTCGCCAACGGCTACCCTATTCTCTCTTGATCAAAGTATCTAGCACACTAAAATTGCGAGAGAGTTCGTGCGTTCAACTCCAAGGTTCCTTCAATGCGAATAGTCTTAGTTGGCTCGATGTGATTTGCTGGTATTTCAAGGGGACTTACGAAATTGTTCGGCAGTGGAGAAAGGAATTCAAATGCTCGAAAGGTTTGTCTATAAAGTTCTTGTTTCAGAAGGTACTGAATGTAAATAGTGTTGGGTTGAGAAGGCTCTAATCTACTCTAAGGCGTAGGACATGGCGATCAATTCTCACAAGCTTCAACCAGGCTCTGCTTTGCCTCGCTTCGGACAGCCTCCACAGAACCGGTGCAATCTTCAGAGGAGTAACTCAAGGTGTTCAGATCACAACTTAGCATGAAAATACCATCACAACGACGCATATAAACATACAAATCATGATCGAAGTTAAGTACACGATATTCCAGTTGACCACACAAGGCGCATTCACCATCAGCGAACACACTAGTGGTATGGATAGACGAAGTTTGCTCAAATTGAAGACCACATTCCACATTCATTAACTACTTGCATGAAATGAAATCTATTCTACTTTAAGTCCTACTCGAATCAGAAGGACTAAGAAACCTTGCTAGCTACTCACAACAAAAGACGAGATCATCATCAACGAAAACTCTTTTTATTGAGAGTGTTCACAACAATTTCCTACAAAGTTTTCAAAGGAAAAACTTTCCTTCTTCAACTACACTATCAATCTATACTAAGCTAATTCTAAGTTGTCCCTCTACTCTATGTCTATTGTCTAACCCAATGTCTATTCTAATGAGATACAAATGAGGGGGGGATGCCCCTTTATATAGCTGGCCTAGTCCAATGGACGGCTCAAATTACAATCGGCAGGATGGCCTAGATTGTGCCACCTCAGCCCTAAACAAGATTCACCCTAAAAACCGCCACAAAGAAGAGTGGGGTAATAAATGAGCAATTAATGGCCACCATCTTCTAGAAGATTCTTGTTTGTAAACGCGTTCACACTGTTCTTCTTTCTAGACTAGTATGGCAGGCAAGTTCTCGATCCAACTCCAAGGTGACAACTTCTTTCTCCTGCTCGATGATGATTTTCCTCCTTGATGTTGTTCTTCAACTTTGAAGTTCTTGAGGATCATTTCTAACCTTTGGGCCTTCATCTTTTCCTATCTTGGACTTGATCATTTCTCCCTCGCCACCCGCCTGACTGCGTTGGGTGCACATTGGGTCCTTGAGGAGAAACTCCAACACTTAGCCATTTCTTGCAACTTTTCTTCTTTCATGTTTTGGGTGCAACCAATATCTCGTGGAAGAGCTCGAAACTCATAACTTTATCTCCCTTCGAAGGTTGTAACATCATCGTGCTCTGGCCTCGACATTCATCCTACAAAACAGACAAAAGAAGAGCATCAAAACACATAATAATATAAATCCACTTTACTCACCTGATATCCATGTTTTGATATCCAAGGGTTCATCGTTTTTCTCTAGCACAACCATTTCCTTCAAATTCCTCATGCCTTAGAATATTTCCATGTTATCACTCATCCCCCCTTAGGGCGCGTCTGGAGACTTGAGCTTATGTTTTCATTCCACAAGCTGAGGCGTTCACTCTGACATTTCATCCAACTCTGGCTCGAGCAAAATGTTTTCATCAGGAATTTGATCAAAAATTATCTAGGCATCCAACTTCAACTTCATCCACCCAGGCATTTTTATGTAAACAACACATTTTATTCCTTGCCTTAGAAATTTTTTTTAGATTTTCCCCTTAGAAAATTCATTATTTAAGTGCCCACCAAAAATCTCCATCCTCGAGGCCTCGGTGAATTGTGGAAGACTTTAAAATCCATTCCTTGTCGAAGATCTTCAATACCCAGAAGAAAATTTCCTTCAGAACGTGTCGAATTCATGGGTATACGACGAAGGGGTTCATTTAATTTTTAAATTTTGAACCTTAGAAAAAAATCATTTTCAACAAATTTAACCCAGTTCTTCATCCTCGTGAGTATTTTCTTGCTCAGACTTGAAAATTCTCATCAACCCTGTGAAGCTAGCATCCTCTAACTTCTTCTCTGGCAATTTTACTCATGCTTCTGAAAAATTTCACATCCTCTCCAACTTGGGTGTATTTTTCCTAGAGGGTGAAATTAAACGTCATCACTTAGAAAAATATTCAATCACTTCATTATCAGCTTGGGCATACCTAGGTATTAAGGAGGAACTTGAATTTTGTCTTAGAAAATCTTTTCTCATTCAATTTTAATCATGGCGCACCTCACATATTGAGGACTTAACTTTATTTCAACACCTTAGCAACCTTTTCAAATTTTACTCTAGTATGCACCTTGGGCGCATTTAACACCTTGAGGAGGATATTTGTTATTTCAACGCTCTAGCAATATTCACCCTTTCATTTCCACATGGGCGCATTCAAGGTAACAAGGAGGAATTAACTTCAATGCTTGGCATAAGTCATCACGCCTTAAAATATTCTCCCATCCATCAACCTTGTATGGGCGCATTTAGCATGTAATGAGGGACTCAACTTTAACGCCTTGGAATAATCTTGACCCCACTTCACCTTCATTGACTTGGGCGCATTTAGCCTATAGAGGAAGACTTTCACCACGCCCTAGCAATATTCCCTCCTTGCATGTACACGTTTTGTCCTTACATGCCTTCATTTGGGCGTATTTCATGTATGGAGGATGGGCGCATTTTGCATAGGTAGAAGGACAAACCTTCAACGCCTTTGACCCCTCTTTGACCTTTTCAAACATAGGTGCATTTAGCATGGGGAGGAGGATGAAACTTTTACTTCGAATTTTTTTAGCAACCCTTACCACCTTGCATGGGCGCATTTTGCATGGGTAGGAGGATGAAGCTTAACACTTAGAAACCTTTTACATGTCTTCATGAAGAGTGGGTGCATTTTATACATGTAGGAGGATGAAACTTTTCAATGCCATTGACTCTTTGACTTTTCTTCTAGTTTGAGCGCATTTTGCTTGTTCAAGAGGATGGGCGCATTTAGGGGTGGCAGGAGGATGAAATTCAATACTTAGAAATTTTCATTTGCTTCTGCCTGTTTATCCATGCCCTGCCATTTATAGTAAGTCCCTCAATTTTTACACTTCTGAAGCTCGGATCGATTTGAAATTTTAAGCACAGGACCTTCATGACCTTGCTAGCCTGTTCACACTGCCATCTTGAGTTGACCTGCTAAAAATAGTATGTTTGCGAAGGTGGTTTACTATTTATAGCAACTGCCTATTTTTGAGACCTCCACTACTCTGTTTGACTTGAAATTCGAATGACGTGCTCCTCATCAGATGACTTGCCCGTTCACACTGCCATCCTGAGCTGACCTGCTATTTTTAGCCAGTTTCTAGAACGCCTTACTATAAATAGTAAGTGCTCCAATTGCCCTCAAATTTTACCAGTGGATAGCTTGAAAGATGCTGAACGTAGTGGGATACACCGGTTTTCAAAAATTCTGACTCTTTACTCCTCATTTTGGGTCCCGAAGCTAGAAACCCTAATTTGACTTGCATGTATATCAAATGACCTCCGTTTGACTTCGTTTTTGTTGCACTGCGCCCTGTTTCTGATTCTAATGCGCTGGACAGCTGTCGGAATGGAACTGCTAAAAATAGTAAGTCACTGAATACTGATCATCTTGCTTTGCATGTCATATCACTGCGTAGCTCTCGAAAAAACCATAAGGAACCACCTGACATGCAAAGAAAACCCTGACATGCAAACCCTAAAAATAGCCTCTGAAGGCTGAACTCTGAAAGTCATCACCTCACTTTGCATGTTATACCATCGCAAAGGTCTCAGAAAACCTAGAAAAAAAATGCAGACATGCATTGAAGAATTCTGCATATAAACCCTAAAATTTGCTCTGGAAGCTGAACTGCTAAAAATAGACAGTCGTTCGTTCTGGCTCAAAACTTGTAGATAAGCAGCTTGACATGTTCTGGAAGCAGCGTGCCTATTGAAACTTCAAAAATGTTGAGAAAATGCCCTGAATTGCACACTAAAAATAGTAAGTTGTCGGATTTCGATGAAACTTAGCTGGGAACCTGCTAGAAGCATATTGACTGCCATGCCAAGGTTAGATTTCAACTTGATTACTTCATTCGATTTTAAATTGGCTGAAGAGTTCAAAACCCTAATTCTCGGACCTAGCCAAAATTTCAATTCAAGCTCAAAGACGGGCACATCCCGGAAAGGCAAACAATAGAAAAGGGACAGAAAGAGAGAGAGACAACAGGAAAACTAACTAAAATCAAGCCAAAAGTTCGAAACTAAGCAAAAATTAGGGGGTCCCCATTTGCAATGGGGCGATGTGTGAAAAAGGTCACAACAGATGTCAAATCAGCATTTTTTATTGGAAACTTAGAAGAAGAGGTGCATATTGAATAGCTTGAAGGATTCATCTTGTCAAAAGATGAGGACTATGTATGCAAGTTAAAGAAGGCTCTTTATGGATTGAAACAAGCCCCCAAGGCTTAGTACTCAAGATTGGATGAGTACCTACAACAACAAAACTTCAAAAGAGGTATTGTTGTAAACAATCTATACATTAAAATTGAAGATCATCAGTTGATAGTAGTTGTTTATGTGGATGATATTATTTTTGGGGGTAGAATGATAAAATGTGCCAAGAGTTTTCCATGAACATACAAATAGAGTTTGAAATGTCTATGCTTGGTGAGTTGTCCTTACTTGGACTGCAAATTTCTCAATTAGATAAAAGAATATTTATCTCATAGGCCAAGTATATTAAGGAGATGTCGAAAAAATTCAAGATGGATGATTGCAAACCTATGAGTACACCCTAGTCACAGTGTGCAAGTTGAGTAAAGATGATGAATCCCCTAAGGCTAATCAAACTCTCTACAAGTCAATGATTAGAAGTTTGTTATAGGTGACAACTTCAAGACCTAACATTATGCAAGTAGTGGGTATGGTGGCAAGGTTTTAGGCTGCACCAAAAGAAACCCATGTGTAGGCAGTTAAAAGGATCTTTAAATATTTAAATGGCTCTTTGGACTTTGGGTTGTGGTATTAAAGAGGTGGAAACTTCACCTTAGCAACATACGTTGATGTAGATTGGGATGGTAGCATGGATGACAAAAAGAGTACAAGTGGAGGTGCATTCTTTCTCAACAATTGTCTTGTATCATGGTTAAGTAAGAAACAAGCTTCAATTTCCTTATCCACAGTAGAGGTGGAGTATATTGCAGTAGTTTTTTGTTGCACTCAAGTTCTTTGGATGAAGCAAACATTACGTGATATCAAGTTAGACTATGATCATCCCATATCCATATTTTGTGATAATACAAATGCAATCAATATATCAAAGAATCTTGTGATGCACTACCGAACCAAACACATTCCAATCAAATATCATTTCTTAAGGGAGTAGGTGGCAGACTAGTAGGTGAAGTTAGAGTATATTGCTACATAGGAACAGATTGCAAACATCTTTACAAAGCCTCTTCCAAAAGAGATTTTTGAGTATCTTAGACAAAAGTTGGAGTGATATCCTCATCATCTAGCCATTGTTGAAATGCATTATTTAGGGGGATGGTATTTGGGGGGAGCTCATCATTCCACTATCTTACAACTTCGAGGATTCCTTTGCCATTGTTGTCAAAGGGGGAGCAATAGAGATAGGGGGAGTATTATGTTCTTACTACATTCGCAGATTATTTTATGCAAGGTTGCCATCAATGACAAAGGGGGAGATTGTTAGAATTATTGTCATTGATGTCAAAGGTGTATAGGAGATTGATGATGCAAATTGATGGCAAGACAAGATACATCACAATGAAATTACAAGGGCAGTTACAATGCAACAATAAAATAATATTTAAAATTCATTTTTGTTGGTCGACTTCCTCATGATCAACGCCCTCCTTGTGAAGTTATAAATTAAATTAAATTGTTATTATTGTTTGGGCCGACCCCCTCATAGTGGCGCCCAATTTGGATATCAAAAATAATAAATAAATTAAAATATGGCCCAACATAAGTCTAGTGCCCAAAAATAAAATAAAAAGAAATTTAAATAAATTTATAGTTATAGGGGTTGATCCCATAATGGAGTGCCCAAATCTGAAATGAAAGGTTACATTGAAGAGGTATAAAAAGAAGAGTCGTCTCATTTTGAAGCAATGCATTTCTTCATGAGGTTGCCTCCTTTTGTGAAGATTAAATAAAGTTTGAAGATTGTGGAGAAGAGGGTGTGTGGAAGAAAAAGTGATAAATCATATATACACTAATAAATTTATGTGAAGAGAATTTAGTTGAAGACTATTCTAAAGCAGATTTTTTGTAGGAAGAGTATCAAGAAAACTTGAAATATCTCCCTTAGTTTTTTCTGAAATTTTAGCACATAAAACTTCACCCGTTAACGTTAGCCCAAGAAAGATAACAAACTGAAAGCAACCCTTCACGTTCTGATCACCCAAATCCCAAGGTGGGCAAGGTGAGAACATACAGTGTAAGGGGATCTGATAACAATAATCTGAAATGTTGGAAGTACAATGCTGTTGACGGCAAGGCAACCAATAAAGAAAATGTAAATACTTAGGCGGCAAGCCAACCTCTTCCACTTTTCAGCAGGCAATAGAAATTAAACAAAACTCAACCACTTTTCAGCAAGAGTAGAAATACAATTATTGAATAGAAAGGCTGATTAGTACTACTAGATCAACGATTACAAATGATAACTAACACAATATATCATGTGAGAAATCAACAACAATAAAGACCAAATGTTAGGTATACATCTCTAAAGCATTATGAAGATGAGGCATCATGAAAATATGAAAAAATGACAAAAATACCAAGTCTGATATAAAGAAGCAACATTTCGATTTTTCTGATCAGCAAGCTTAGAACACCTTCAAATGCTCACAACTTCCTCCATACTCCTCTGAATGACCTCAAACTGGATGCAAATGAAGCCTAAGGGCTAGGCGTCCAAGATCAATAAGCTAAACTCCACCAAACAGTTTCGAATATTTAGGCATGCTTCCCAAGGACCCTACTACAAATGGTACAACCTTAGGGAGGTCGACCTTAGAGCAAAAATCACACACACCTTCTAAAATCACCAAAACAAGATCATAGGGGTGCCCAGTTACGAGGCTTCCAATGAACCAACACCCACAAAAATTGTCCAGCTCCTCAAGAAGATATAAACAAAAACGTGAATCAGCTAGGTATGAAGCACTCCAAAAAACACCAAACAACAAAGGAAAAACACCAAAAAATGCCTTAGAAAACATCAAAACCACTCCAAACTAAAAATGATAGAAGCACCATCACCAGTGAAGCTCAACTACACCTTTTGAATGAAGGAGCGCCAACAATCCAACTAGGAGCTATCTTGCAAGCTCGAAATTGAATAAGATACTAGGAGGTATACCAACCTCAAAGCAAAAGTTTGGGAAATAAATCCAGCAGCATTTCGTTATGATAAAATGAGATAACCAAATGACAGGGAGAGCACTGTATTTATAGGCTTCCAAACCCAGGAATTCAAATCCCTTTTCCCTCCAGAATGGGATGCCTAAATATGAGGAATATAATTTTATAAATTAAAACTCATAGCTTTTGAAATATGGCATCCACTTTACCTTGGCAAATAATATCACTTAAAACATTTTAATCTCCAATATGGGCGTCCAAAATGAGGCCCACCTTTTAAGCACACTTCAAGTCACAGTGACTAGGCATGGTGTCCAAAAGCAACGATGAAATATAATGTGACTTAAGTTATAAAACTTTCATTTTTTAGCTCCAAGAATGGAGAAGCCACTGCCACACTGCTAGAATTAGAAATTATGTTGAACTATTGCCAAACTGCAATACCAAAAATAGCACTTACTATAAATAGCATACTGTTAAAAATAGTATGTGACTCCAATCTCTATTTAAGCACATTTCAGGTAGCCATTGTAACTTACAGAAACTGCAAGTCCGAAAAAGGTCACTGATCAATATGCATGTGACACCACCCTGAAGCTCTTTGAAAACCTAGAAAGATCCTAAAAACAAACTGGCTAACTCTTGCATGCATGCCTTGAAAACTCAAAAAGATACTTTCTAAAAAACAAGAAACCCTAATTCTGCCTCTGACTAGCCTACGAGCCTCTGAGATAGGCTAATAGTCATTAGATAGAACTAGTGCTGAGAAGGGGACATTATAGCCCGGCCTCCCCAAGATTGCTTGTCCTCAAGCAATCGCAAGTCTAGATGCTGCAAAATCTGCTCATCCTCCCAAGTAGCATCCTCAATTGGTAAATTCTTCCACTTCGCCAAATACTCTTTGTTAGACCTCCTCAAAAAGCACTCCTTGAAATCAATGACTGCCACTAGAACCAAAACCAACTATCCCTCATCCAATGGAGGCAAATCTAATCAAGCTACAACATTGTGCCCAAGCGTCTTCTTGAGGCGTAACGCGTGGAAGATGTTACGCGCCTTGCTATTCGTTGGTAGCTCTAACTCGTAAGCCACTTCCCCAACTCTCCTGATGATCCTGAAAGGCCCTTAGAAATGTGGCTTGAGTTTCTCTGCTTCACTCTTCTTGAGAGTGGATTGTCTATAAGGCTAGAATCTCAAGTAGACCCCAACCTCAAATGTGCACTCAACTCATTGTTGATCATCATACAACTTCTGTTGATTTTGGACATGCTGAAGATTATCCTTCAAAGATCTAAAAACGTACTCACTCTATTGCAACATATCCCTCACTTGAGGGGCTCTACTATCACCAAACATCAAATCAATGAAGCTAGGAGCCTCATATCCATACAGAGCCATGAAACTAGACATTTTGATAGACATGTGATAGGAAGAGTTATAGCAATACTCTCCCAAATGAAGCCATCTCACCCAAGCCTTTTTCTGCCCTGAAACATAATTCCTGAGATAGCCCTTCAACCACTTGTTCACTATCTCCGTCTACCCATCTGTCTGTGGGTGATAAATAGTGAGTCGAAAAAGATAGGATTTAGAATACATTATTTTTCAACGCATATCAGCACAACGAGGGAGCTTCACCTCCTAATTTGAAAAGCATTCATTATGCACTATGCATAGTTGTCTGTACCAACTCGCACTCCAAAGGTGCTAATTGTTATGTCAACATTTTTCTAGCGCCCACCACGGGACACGAGGCAAGAAAACTTCAAGAAAAGCTAAACGCTTTTATTTCACGAGAATGACACTTTGCCATCCCATTGCATGATCCACACAAAAGCAATAGATGATAACAACAATAATGCTAACAGGCAATGTCCACCCCCACTACCTTGGGGTAATAACATTGGACCTTTGGCTTTTCAGGTAAATCATGAGTTACCTTAGGGTCAAGGAAGCGCTTTCCCCGATTTCACGGCGATGGAACTCAACACCCGGAGGAACATTTTTTTGCATTCACAACAGCTTGCACTGTCTTGCACATAGCACATGAAGACATCACGGTGCGTCTCTTTGTCGAGACTCTTGCAGGAAATGCTGCCAACTGGTTCAATCACCCAACGCCAGGCAGTATCACAAGCTGGGAAAATATGAGCGAGAAATTTTGGCGAGATTCAAACCCGCTGAAGACAGTCACCTGTTGTTCGCCCAGCTCACAAATTCAAAGATGGAGCACAATGAACACATGAGGGATTTTGTAGCAAGATTTAATCATCTTACAAGAATTTCTTCTACATTCGGTCCATCACCGGAGATTCTGATAAGCTGTTTCATAAATGCTCTTCCATCAGAGATAGCTTTCTTCCTCAAGACAACAAAAGTAACAGAGTTGAAGAGTGCACAACACACCATCAATTGGAGGATAATATGATCACTTCTGGCTTGATGAAAGCAGATTCTATCAGATCTCCAGATCAACAACCGTACCAGCCAAAGAGAGACAATCTTCAACCACAGTTGCCAACATCTCCATCAAGACCAATGATTGAAGTTGCACACGGTGAAATATTTTGTCCTTTCCACAACACTGATGCACATACCGGATCCACGTCCAGAGAACCTGAGAATGAACCAAATCATGGGATTCACCGAAGCTGCTCCCAATTCTAGTTTTGTACCAACACCAAGTTTGAATGTTGTCTTACCACAGACGGACAACTTCGATGGTGACTCCGCAGCAGGATACTTTGATAAAGAACCCGTAAATCAAGAAGAAGAAGAAGAATACTGTCAGTACACTACGCTTGTGTTCACACGTGCTCAGCACTTCAAAGCACAAAAAGAAGAAGAAGAAATATGGACATCAAACAAAAAGGGTAAAGAAGTGACTTTCACTTCTAAACCCAAATCTTCACAGGAGAACACTATGCCAGTTGCTCAAGAGACGTCTTCAACAAATTTTGACATCGTAGCTTCCATGATGAAGACCAAGGTACAAATCTGTAATGTCCCCATTTTTAGCCCTACACTTTCCAGTGATTGATAGCCTATCTCTGGTGTGCTGTCGGCTAGTCAGAGGCAGAATTAGGGTTTCCAGTTGCTTGGTGGGTTCTTTTGAAGATTCAGGGATTTGCATCTTGGAGTTTGGGATTTTGGATTGCGAATTCTTTCTGGGTTTTCAAAAAGCTTCACAATGGTATTGCTTTCACTTTGATCCAAGCAACTTTCCGAATTTACTATTTTTAGTAAATTATATTTTTAGCAGTGGTCTAGTCTGCATCAGCTCAACAAGCTTTCCTCATCTGGCAGTTCAGTTGGTAATATTAATTTTGGCTTTAAGGTGCTCATTTTGGAGGGATAAGTTATTTTAAATTAATAATGTTATATTTTCACATTAACCCCTTGGCCTAGCAATATGACTTTAAGTTGTTTTAAAAAAGGGGGTCTTCAAGGGTGAATTCCTCATTAGGAGGAAATTAAATAATTCCAAGGCCAAAAATTATGAGATGCTTAAGGGGGACGCCAACTTTGATGAAGAGTTTTATTTTATTAAAAAAATAATTATTTCTCCTTGAGGAAGGGAAAATAAATTAAAAATTCAAATTGGAAATAGGGCGCACTTTCTAGAAGCATCTAGAGACTCTCTACTAAGTCTATAAAAGAAGGCCTTCTCTCTTCAGTTGGATATCTTTTGTCTATGCTATTGTTATGCTGCCGAAATGGTGCTGGACTGCTTCGAGGAATGAAAGCCTCCTAGCCTTGGCTCAACTTCGTGCTTGAGAGATAGCACCTAGTGGAGAAGTTTGCTTATGTTGAGTGGATTTTGTAGTGAGGTTTGCATTGTAGTGTTGTTTTGTCATTAGAAGTTCAGTTTATTGCATTTTATGTCATTTTCTGGAGTTGCTGATAACAGGGCTGAATCTGTAGTTTCACTCATAAATCAGAAAATAAAAATAATCTCATTTTGGGTATTGTGTCATTGCATCTTCTTGGTAAGGGTGCCCCTTCATGAATATTTGCAGATTTTATTATGAAGTTTATGATTTTATAAAGCAAATTCGTCATTCCTTGAAGACCATACTTTCTGGAGTGCCTAGGGATTCGTGCCAGTAATTAATAACCACTTTTAGTTTCCATTTCTTATTACTAAACTAGGCGCCATCATTTTGAAGGTCTATTGCATCAAATTTGAAGTCTTTTGGGTCAGTTTTGAGTGATATATGAGCATTTTAGTGAGGTTCTGTGTTGCTGGTTTAGCAATTCAAGTTGCTGGTCTGTTATATCAGTCTTAAGTAATTTGCATTTGTGTGAAGATTTTGTGTCTGGAAGGTCATAATTAACCTTGGAATGATCATATCTATTACTGCAGCAGTGGAGAGCTTCTAATCTTGTTCATTGCAGGCATCTTCTGATATTTTGTAAGTTGAACAGTAGTATTGTCAGCATTCTCTCTTTTGTTCTTTACTTTACTGTATTTCCCACTGGATAAGTGGAAGAGGCTGGCTTGCCGCCTATTTACTTTGAATTGCATTGTAACATCTTACGTCTCCGCCCTATGGTAGCTCCATTCCCACTCCGGGTTTGAAAGCACATTCTGGGTGTTGAGTTTACTTTCAGCATATTAGATGATAGGGATCCTCTGACCATATGCTCGTCGTCCTCCGGCGCATTCTTGGTTAGAGTTCTTATTTCGCATTGCATTGAGATCCTCTGACCATATGCTCGTCGTCATCCGGCGCATTCTTGGTTAGAGTTGAATTCTGCATTGTTTTGGTTTTAAGCACTAACCCTAACGGGTACATGTTGTAATTGCATTCAAAAATCGGAAAAAATTTGGTCCGGTTCATTACAAAATCTCTCAATTGGAATATCTTTAGGACCATCCAAAAGAACTAGATTAGATTCTCAAAGTTGCAAAGAATCAGGCTGTGCTCAAGTCATCTGTTCCAACAGAAGCAAAGCCTGAAACAGGTCCTGGTAATTGTGTGACTCTATCAAAGATAGAAACTAAAGATCAGAACCTTGCTTGTTCTAAAAAAGAGACCAACAAAGGAGACAAAGTCATGGACAATACAGTTCGATGGAGGTTGTTTAAATACAATTTCAGAAGCATGGGAATTGATCATCTCCCCTAAAGAACAGTTGAACCCAATTGCAAATTGTTTGCGATTGGAATTCACTGAAGCTAAAAGAGAGGTGCTTTTGCAAGGCCTCAAAGATGTCTAAGACATGGGAATCAAACTCCTATGTGTTAAAGGTGATGTAGAGCTGATCGATGAGCCGGTCAAAGGATATTTTCAGGTCAGAAAAGATCACCTACGACATTACAGAAATCGAGTTTGGAACTCGATCGATTGGTTTGAAGAATTCAACATCCCAAGGATGGAGCACAACAGAACTAATGCCTCAGAGATATCAGCTTTCCCATTTGCATCATATTCTGACTTTTGTCAAAATACCTTTGCATGGATATATGAATACCTGAAAATCTTCATCCCAAAAGGATTGCCTCCTGCAATGCCCATTAGAAGAGAAGTGAAGCCTTTTAGGCAAAAATGACATCGATGGGAGGCTCTTCCCGCTGTCATATAGTGGACAATATCTAACACACTTCATCTTTTTGGGGGTGGAGTGAATTTTCTTTTTGTAAATAATTTATTTATGTTTTAACATTGTCGTAATGTGTTTCCCTGTTCAGTGATGTTTTGTCGTGTTTTACGTGATTTTAAGTAGTCTTGTTTTAGGTGATTATTAGGAAAGTTAATGTTATTAAGTGATTAGGGAAAGTCCTGACTCCATATGCCCAACTAATAAGTCATTGGTCTACAAAAACACAGAGAATCTCGGTTCTCCTATGCCATAAGTATCCAACATGGTCACCAAATGGAGCCTAATGTTGTACCCAAACCAAATTTTTTGCTTCATTAAGGCATTTTGCTTAAAAGAGTCTAAACCTTGTTAAAATGATGTCAAAACATAGTTTTTGGGCAAATCAAATATGGACTTTGAGTCAGTTTGATGTCAGGAAGATATTGGTGAAATTTGGAAAAATTGAAAATTATGGTTTCAAACACCCTGTTTCAGGTCGCGAAACCCTAAAAATTGAAACTTGTCAAAATTGACTAAAAATTGTTTTGATTGGCTTATTTTGCTTCACAATTACAATGGTGAAGTCAGTTTCAGTTAAGACTCAGTTTAAGTCTAGTGGGTAGTTTTTGCTTTTTTCAGATCGAAAGTTAGGAGCTCTGAGGTTGTCAATGGTAGATGGCCAGAGACCAGGTGTTGAAATCTAAGCCTAAAACATTCGAATGAAGAATCTATGGTGAGATAAGTTCTAAATGATGCTTCGTCTCAGAGGAGATTTTTCGACAGGATGAAAATCATCAAAAAATTTCTAACTCTAAAGCACCAGAGCCCCTGGTAGCCAGGGGTGCCCTAGATTTCAGAGGCCCAGATTTCAGTTTCGGGATTTGTCACTTCCAAGAAGACTTCTCAAGAATATTGTCAGCTTCGCGATGAGCCTACCAGCCAACCTAAAAGATCTATCTAGCACCTAATACGGGAGATTGAACGAGAAACGGTGGAGATGAAAAAATGACTAACGTTGGAGTGAAAAGCATGCCTCCTAGCCAGAGGTGCCCATTTTTTTGAGGGACCAGATGGAGGATTTCGATCAAATGATACCTAGAATGATTGTCTCAAACTTGATCAAGCTTTGCAACGCATCCGTCAGCAGGTGAATCTGAGTTGCTGAATTGTCGAAATCAAAGGTCAAACATAAGGTTTAATCATGGTCAAAATGTCAAGGAAAAAGCAAAAGCACCCCTAGAGGCCAGGGGCGCCCAAGGTTTTGGAGCCTTGAATACAATTTTTCTAGTGATCTCAAGTATTCATCTTGTCCGTGTTACATCCAGCTTTTCGTTGCATATCTCAATCAGGTCAGAAGACGAGTCAGTAGCCTGTAGCTGGAGTTTAAGTGGATTTTTAGCCAGTTTGTAAAATGGCTAAGTCTAGGAAAAAAAGTGCCCCTGGAGGCCAGGGGTGCCCTTGATTCTAACACATCAGATGATGAAATTTGGAAATGTGCTCTCCAAGAGCTCTTGTGTAGAATGGAGCCAGCTTTATGACGAGTCTACCTTTCAGTTCTGAAGTTTTGCCAAACGCGAGATGTAAGGAGGTCAGAATCACCTTCAAAGTGATGAAAAATGATGAAAATTTGGCTGTCTGGAGGCAATAGCGCAACTTTTGACTAGGTGCACCCTGATTTTTAAAGCCTTAGATCTCAAAATTATGGATTGCAGTCTCAAGGAGTGTTTTGTCAGTTTTGATCCTGTTCAACAAAACTGTCAGCCAATCAATTGGGTGTGTCAGTCAATCAAAATCAGTAATTGAACATGGGCTCCAGCAAGGTTTGCAAATCCAAATTTTCATAAAATTGGCTAAGTCTAGGAAATGACGCCTAGAGTCAAAGGTTTGACTTTTTGACTGTATAAGCGCCCATGAAAGGTGGAGATTGTGAACTGAGATTAAATATTATTTAATTCTCAAGTTAATTGTTTTCAATTGAACTTATTTTTGCTTGCAAAAGGGGCGATTCATGTTTGCATGGACTGTTAAGTGTTTTTGGTCCAATCAAAAGCTAGCGCCCTATTTAGGGCAAATTTCTCAAGCAATTAACTGAGTTAAGTTGGTCTAATCAGAGTTTGTTGTATATTTTGAGGTCCAATCAGGGATGGCACCTAGTTTTAATGCAAATGGGATGATTTTATACTTGAATTATTTATTTACGGTCATTATTGGCTCCATTATTCTCATAACAGGTTCAAAGCAAAGACGATTTTCTTGAGCAATTGAAGATTCGAAGGTACTTTGAGGTATATTTTTCAGTGTTCTTCGCAGTGTCAGGTCTTGTTGATGTGATTTTCGTGACCGCACCAACACAAAATAAAGTTTCCTAACAGATACTCTATCCTCTCTTGAACAAAGTTTCCTAAATGCTAAGATTGCGAGATAGATCATGCATTTAACTCCAAGGTTCCTTCATGCAATAGAATACCCTCAGTTGGCCCGATGTGTTTTGTTGGTATTTCAAGGGGACTTACAGAATTGTTCGGCAGCTGATAGCAGACAACAAATTAAGGGCTTTCATGTAATTTGGATGATTTGGCAGGTAAGTGCAAATTTCCTAACGCTAACCAGAAATGAATTGAATTTAAAATGAGTGTAGGGCCTAAGAAGTTCATGTTCTATCTAAAGACGGGACATGGGATCAATCTCAACAGACTTCGACCAGACTTTGTTTTGCCTCACGTTGGACAACTTACACAAAGTCGGTGCAATCTTCAAGCGAGTGACAAGAGGTTTTCAAATTATAACTCAACGTGTAAGTACCATCAGAACAACACATACAAACACATGAATTACAATCGAAGTTAAGTTTGTAATGTTTTCCAGTTGACCACACAAGGAAAACTTGCCGTCAGCAAGCCGCTAGTGGTATGGATAAAAATGAAGTCGCCTCAATTAACACCACAAATCCACAGCTAACATCTACTTGCATGAAAATGAAAACTACTCTATCTTAAGTTACTTCTTGATTCTACGTGAATTGGAAGGACGAAGAAGCCTTACTAGCTACTCATAACAAAGAGGAGATCACCATCAATGAAAAACTCTTTTATTATGAAAGTGTTCACAACAACTTCTTACAAAGTATTCAAATGGAAAACTTTCCTTCCTTTTCAAACTACACTATGCTAAGCTATCAACTACACTATCAATCTCTCTGCTCTAGTCTCTAGTCTGATCTCTAAGCTCTACTAAAATACAAATGAGGGGGGATGCCCCTTTATATAGCTGGCCAAGTCCAATGGACGGCTCAAATTACAATCGGCTGGATAGCCCAAATTGTACCACCTCAGCCCTAAACAAGATTCACCCTAAAAACCGCCACCAAGAGGAGTGGGGTAATAAATGAGCCATTAATAGCCACCACTTTCAAGAAGATTCCCGTCTAGAAACGTGTTCACACTATTCTTCTCCTTGACTGCAGACTTGATCAAACAGCTTCAACTTCTGGCATGGCAGGCACGTTCTCGATCTGAAACTTCATTCTTCTGCTTGATGATGATCTTTAACACTTGGGTCTTCATAATTTCAATTCTTGAATTTGAAGGATTTCAGTCTTGGCCTCGATCATTTCTTCACCTAAGTTGGGCGCATTCAGATCCATGTGGAGGAGTTTCAACACAGCCATTTCTTGCAACTTTTCTTCCTTCATAATTTTATCATCTTGGACTATTTGCTTCATTACTTCAAATCATCATGCCATGGCCTTGGTGTTCACCCTGCAAAACAAGCAAGGAGAAGAGCATCAGAACACTCCATAATATAAACTCAACTTACTAACCTGATTTTCATGCTTTAACTTTCAAGGGTTCGTCGCTTTTCTCTACCCAACTTTGCTTTCTTGATGATTTTTCAAGATCTGTAGGCTAGGGCATATAACACCCATGCATCATATTTCAATGCCTTAGGCAAATTTCATCTTCCTCAAGGGTGCATTTTTTTTTTTTTTTAAAATCATCTTTTAAAAGTGTTAGCTTCAACTGCATCTTCTTCACTTTTCCGGCCGAGGCATTCACTCTGATATTTCATCCAACTCTGGCTCGAGCAAAATGTTTTCATCGGGAATTTGATCAAAAATTATCTAGGAATCCAACTTCAAATTCATTCGCCAAGGAATTTTTATGTCCACAACACATTTTATTCCTTGCCTTAGAAGTTTTTTTTTTTTTTTTTTAAATTTTCCTTAGGAAATTCATCAATCCTGTGCCCATCAAAAATCTTCACCTCGAAATCCTTGGTGAGCTATGGAAGATTTTAAAATCCATTCCTCATCGTGGATGTCCAATACCCAGAAGAAAATTCCCTTCAGAAAGTGTCAAATTCATGTGTCTCCAAACGAAGGGGTACTTTTAATTTTTTTGAATTTTAAACCTTTGAAAAATATTTTGCCAACGATTTTATTCATCATCTTCATCTCTAGGCGTATTTCCTTGCTCTGGCTTGAAAATTCTCATGATCCTTGTGAAGCTGACACATTTTAATGTAGCCCTTGCCAATTTTATCCATGCCTTAGTGAATTTCACCATCCTTCTCAAGGTCCAGGCGCATATAGAGTAGTGAACTTTCATTTTTGATGCCTTAGAAAATTTTCTAACTCTTCCCATTAGCTTGGGCGCATCTAAAGTCTCAAGCTTCCATTTTACAACACTTAGAAAATCTTCTAAGTCATCTCTTCCAAGTCAAGGGGCATTTTAGAGGGTGTACTTCAAGTTTTGAAGACTTAGAAAATTTCAGTCACCTTCTTCTCTCCTTGGGCGCAAATGACCCTTCAAGCTTTAAATTTTCATAACTGAGAATATTTTCTCCATGGCATCTTCATCTTAGGCGCATTTTGCATGTGAGGAAGACTTAACTTCAACGCCTTGGAATCTTCTTTGCATGCACACGTTTTGTCTTGACATGCCTTCATTTGGGTGCATTCAAAGGGTGGTGGTGGTTAGTCAACACTTTGTCTACTTCTTTACTTGGGCGCATTTCCTACCTTGAGGAGGATGGGCGCATATCACATGTGTAGAGGGATTAACACTTCAACGCCTTTGACTCTTTGACCTTTTCAAACATAGGCGCATTTAGGGGGTCAAGGTGGATATAAGTCCAGACTCAGCCAATTTCCCACTTTCACTAGTTCTTCCTTGGGCGCATATCACACAGGTAGGAGGATGAACTTTTAACACTTGGAATTTTCTTAGCCACCACCTTGCATGGGCGCATTTAGCATGGTGAAATGGATTTAGCCTTCAACGCCTTAGAAACTTGTTGACGTGGTTTTTGCGACCGCACCAACACAGAATAAAGTTTCCCAACGGATACCCTATCCTCTCTTGAACAAAGTTTCCTGCATGCTAAGATTGCGAGATAGATCATACATTTAACTCCAAGGTTCCTTAAGTGCAAATAGTCTTGGTTGGCTTGATGTGATTTTGCTAGTATTTCAAGGGGGACTTACACAATTGTTCGGCAGCTGACAACAGACAATAGACTAAGGGCTTTCATGCAATTTGGATGATTTGGCAAGTGAGCGCAAGTTTCCTAATTCTAACCAGAAATGAACTGAATTTAAAGGAGTGTAGGGCCTAAGAAGTTTATGTTCTATCCAAGGACGGGACGTGGGATCAACCTTCGACAGACTTCGACCAGACTCTGCTCCGCCTCACGTTGGACAACTTGCACAAAGTCGGTGCAATCTTCAAGGGAGTGACGAGAGGTTTTCAAATTATAATTCAACATGCAAGTACCATCAGAACGACGCATACAAACACATGAACCACAATCGAAGTTAAGCTTGTAATATTTTCCAGTTGACCACACAAGGCAAACTTGCTGTCAGCAAGCTACTAGTGGTATGGATTAAAAGAAGTTGCCTTGATTAACTCCACAAGTCCACAACTAACATCTACTAGCATGAAAATGAAACTACTCTACTTTACGCTACTTGAAGTCGAAGGGATGAAGAAACCTTGCTAGCTATTTATAACAAAGATGAATTCACCATTCAATGAAAGATCTTTTATTACAATAGTTTTTCGCAACAATCTCTTACAAAGTTTTCTAAGGAAAACTTCCTTCTCCTTCAAACTATGCTATGCTAAGATATTACAACTAAAGTGTCTCCGTTCTACTCTCTACTCTGATCTCTAAGCTCTGCTTCTACTAAGGTACAAATGAGGGGGACTCCCCCTTTATATAGCTCCAAGACCAATGGACGGCTCAGATTACAATCGGCTGGATGGCCCAGATTGTGCCACCTCAGCCCTAAACAAGGTTCACCCTAAAAACCGCCACCAAGAGGAGTGGGGTAATAAATGAGCCATTAATGTCCATCTTCCAAAAGATTCTCGTCTGGAAACGCATTCACACTGTTCTTGTTCCAACTGCAAACTGGATCAAATAGCTTCAACCTCCGGCATGGTAGGCATGTTCTCACTTTGAAATTCCAAGACTGCAATCCCATTCTTCTACTCGTCGCTAATTTTCCTACTTGATGTTGTTCTTCAACACTTAGCCACTTTTTGGAAACTTTTCGTCCTCCGTGATTCATTATCTTGGACTATTTGCTTCATTATTCCAAGTCATCATTGCTTGGTCTCCGACGTTCCTCCTGCAAAACAAGCAAGGAGAAGAGTATTAGAACACTTCATAATATAAATTCAACTTACTTACCGGGATTTTCTTGTTTTGATCTCCAAGGGTTCATCGTTTTCCTCTAGCACAACTTTGCTTTCTTCATGATTTTCCAACATCTTGACTTCAACTGTATCCCCTTTACTTTTCCAGCTGAGGTGTTCGCAATTTTGATCTTGTTCATCTCTGGCTCAGGAAAATTATCTTCACGAAGAACTTGAGCAAATTCACCTAGGCAGTTCCTTTCAAATTCATCGTCTGGAGTATTTTACCTTGAAAACACATTTTCTTCACTTTGCCTTAGAAAATTTTCAAATTTTCCCTTAGGAAAACTCATCAATCCGATGCCCATCAAAATCTTTATCCTGAAAGCTTCGGCGAAGTGTGAAAGGCTTTAAAATCAACTCCCTGTCGAGGATCCTCAATACCCAGAAGAAAATTTTCTTCAGAACGCGTCAGATTCATGGGTATACAACGAACAGGTTCATTTAATTTTTGAATTTTGAACCTTAGAAAAATAATCTCTCATCAAATTTATTTCATTTCTTCACCCTTGAGCGTATTTCTTTACTCTGACTTGAAATTTTTTATCAACCCTGTGAAGCTGGCATTCACTGACTTCATCTTTGGCAATTTCATCCAAATTTCGTACTTCCAAGTCTAGGCGTGATTTTCTTCTGTGGAGGTGGAAATTTGATAACACTTAGAAAAATATTCAAATTGCCTTAGGAAATTTTTTATTTGATCTTCAAATCATCTTCCTGTGATGAGAAAATTTTATTGTTTTGACTCACTTAGGAAAATTTTCTCCTTGAATGCCTTGGGCGCATTTGGTAGGAGGTATTTTAAACTTCAAAATTTTCTAACGCCTTGAAATATTCCTCACATAACTTCTATGCGCCTAGAGAGGAGTCCATTTTAAATTTCCCACACTTAGAAATATTTCCAAGGTCAAAATGTTCAAGGCATTTAACTTCAAATTCCTACGCCTAGATTTCCTACTCACCTTGGGCGCCAACAAAGGGGTCAAGCTTCAAGTGTTAACACTTAAAATATTCTCAAAGGGACCCACTTCATGCTTTGGACGCCTTGTACTTTGCATGTCAATGCTTTATTTGGACACCTTGATTCTTTGTCTTTAATTGGGCATATTTTGTCCTTTTCCTCCTTTGCATGCAATTGCTTTGACTTTGTCTCCATGCATCTTAGGCGCATTTTGAAGGGTGAGCATCCAATCTTGAGCACTTAGAATATTTTGAACACCTTCCTTGGGGTATGGGCGCATTTCACAGGTAGTACTTCCACTTTTAATGACTTAGTCAAAATTTTGAAGTCCTCTCTCCTCATTTAAGTTCTTAGGCGCATTTACTATGGCCTACTTCCATTTTTGTCAACACCTAGAAAATTTTCAATCTCATCTTCTCTTCAAGGCGCAAATGATGTAGGCTACTTCCATCTTCAAATACTTAGCACAATTTCCATGTTTTTCCTCAAGGCGCGAACAAGGGAGCATATTTCAAGTTTTGAACACTTAACCAACTTTCTTCTCCATCTCTAAGTGAAGGCGCATTTAGGGGGTCCAGCTTTCAATTTTCAATACTTAGAAAAATTTTCAAGTGGTCTTCTCCTCCAAGGGCGCAAATGAGGTCTTCTACATCAAGTATTGGCACTTGGCATTCTTCAAGGCCCCATAGGCAAGTCCAGGCGCATACCATACTATGAGTTTTCATTTTTAACGCCTTAGAGTGTTTTCAAATACTTCCTCTTCAAGGCGCAAATTACATGCAGGGCTCTCAATTTTAAATGACTTAGGAAGTTCCTTTACCTAGCCACCTAGTGATGGGCGCATATGAGCCCACGTGCTTTCAGTTTAAGGACTTAGAAAAAATTTTAAAAACATCCTTCTTCCTTATGGGCGCATATAAGAGGGTGGTTTTTCACTTGGGGCGCATTTCATGTGTGAAGCTTTTAATTTTTTCACTCTAAGCCCAAAGGTGCATATGGCACTCTGGACTTTCAATTTACATGCCAGACAAGGGCGCATTTGTAAGGATCAACTTTCATTTTCCTGCGCCTTATGAACTTTGTTCACTTCCTCCTTGAAGTAGGGCGCATATAACCTCTAGAGCTTTCGATTTATTTGCCTTAGTCAAATTTCATAACTCTGGCCTCTCCTTCTCAAAGTCAGGCGCAAATCCATGGGTGAGCATCCAATTGTGTGACTTAGAATATATTAAAGCTCCATCTCACTTCAAGGGCGCATATTGGAGTGGGTACTTTCAATTTCGATGCCCTAGTCAATTTCCAAGCTCCTCTTTGACCCTGGGCGCATATGAGCTATGGAGGTTCCATTTTTTGACATTTAGGCAAAGTTTGAAGTTCTTTCAAAGAGGGGCGCATTTCACCCATGGTGCTTTTAATTTTAACACTTAGAACTTTTTCAACTCAAGCTATCACCTTGGTGGGCGCATTTCATAGGTCCTCCTTCCAGTTTTATGACTTAGGCGAATTTTCCAACTCCAACATCGTTGGGCGCAAATTACATGTAGAGCTTTCATTTTTGATAAAATTTTATTCTTCAAGCTCCTAGGCGCCTATGGAGGGGTCAACTTTAAATTTTGACACTTAGAAACTTTTTCCATTTCCTCTCTTGAGCTGGGCGCATTTAGAGGGTCCTACTTCAAGTTTTTAACTTAGGCAAATTTTGAACTCTTCAAGCTTAGGCGCATTTGGCAGGTGGTGTTTCCAGTTTGAAAGACTTGGTAAATTTCTCATGCTTTCTTCCCTCAAGGGCGCATTTGGAGGGTCCTACTTCAAGTTTTCAAACACTTCAAGAATTTTGATCTGTCTTTGGCCTTTTAAAGCAAGTTTTGATGCTGGACCTGAAGAAAATATCAAACTTGGTGGATTTCTTGTCCTTTGCCGGATTTAGGGTGACTTTCTCCTGCTAACCCTGATTTGCCCTGACTTTCTATTTTTAGAAAGTTCCTCGAATTTTACACTTCAAGCTAATTCCAAGCTCCAAAAAGGCTGGATTTTGCTTTGTTCTGAACCTCGAGATGTGTTTGTGCTACTAATGCCTGATATCTGTCTGTACCTGCTATTTTTAGCAACTTACTAAAAATAGCAATGGCTCGGAATGCCTTCAAATTTTGCGTGTTGATTGCTTGAAGGGTGTTGATTGTGACTGAACGTCGCTTCCGCCTGGCTTTTGTGCTCTGCCCTTGAATTTAGGAAACCCTAATTTCTCTGCCCAAGCCTGCTAAAAATAGTAAGTGCTCGATTTTCCATCTTCTGCAACTCCGTTCAACTTGAAATTCGCGCCAAGGGGTCCTCATCACATGTTTGACCTGTTCATACTAAGACTTCGTAATGACCCGCTATTTATAGCTGCTTCTGAAGTGACTTACTATTTGTAGTAAGTGCTTGTTTCTGAGACTTCCTTAGCTCCGTTCGAGTTGAAATTTGAACAGCGTGCCCCTTGTTGGTAAACCTGCCTGTTTGCGCTGGCGCCTGAGATTGACTTTCTATTTATAGCCCGTGTCAGGAACACCCTACTAAAAATAGTAAGTGCTCCGATTGCCTTCAAATTTTGCCAGTAAACTCCTCGGAAGATGTTGATCATGGTGGATACTTCAGTTTTGGATATTTTGACATACAGTTCCTCATTTTTAGTTCTCAATCTCAAAACCCTAATTTTCGTGCATGTTCCTCAAATGAGCTCTGTTTGACCTCGTTTCTGTTGCATGTCGATTAGTTCGCGGTTCTGAAGTGCTGGGCAGCTGCCAAAGTGGTACCTACTAAAAATAGAAAGTGGCTGAGAAAGTGACCAACCGGTCGTCAGATGATTTTGCATGTCACACCGCCTGAGGGATCTTGGAAAACCCAGAAAAACCCAGAAAAATCATCAACGTGCAAGCACTGGCTAAAAATAGCAAGTTTTTGAAAGTGACCAGTTCCACTTGCATGTTACGTCATTGCAAAGGTCTTGGAAAACCCAGAAGGAATATGCCAACATGCGCTGAGAGAATCTGCATGCAAACCCTAATATCGGCCTCCGAAGGCTGAACTCTAAAAGTTGTCGTCTCACTTTGCATGTTACATCATCGCGAAGGTCTCTGAAAACCCAGAAGGAATATGCAGACATGCGACAAACTATGCATCTAGGCCCTGAAATTGGCTCCGGAACTTGAACTGCTAAAAATAGTGAGTTGTCTATTTCAGCTCAAATTTAACCTGTGAGTAGCTTGATGTGCTCCGGACGCAACGTGACTGTTAGATTCACAAAAATGCTGAAGGATTGCCTGTAATTGCACACTTACTAAAAATAGTAAGTACTCAAAATCTGATGAAATTTCAGTGAAAACCTGCTGGAAACATACTGACACCAATGTTAGTCTCAGATTTCAATTTATTCACCTCGTTTGACTTCAAATTGGCTGAAAAGTTCAAAACCCTAATTTTCAGACTTGGCCAATTTGATGTTTAAACTCAATGGCGAGCATGTCCGGAAGGCAGATATCAGAAAAGAAACAGAAAGAGAGAGAGAGACAAAAACCAAAGCCAAAAGACCAGAATGGAGCAAAAATTAGGGGTCCCCATCTTGAATGGGGCGATGTGTGAAAAGGTCACAACAAAACTTTTAGCAACTCCTACCTAAAGTGGGCAAATTTAGCATGTGGGGAAGGATGAAACTCTTACTTAGAATATTTTTCCATGCTTGACTTGAGGTGGGCGCATTTAGGGGGTCAAGGAGGATATTCGTCCATGCCTTAGATAATTTCCAACATATCCAGCTGAAGTGGGCGCATATGGGGGTACCTGCAAGATATTTCAACACTTAGCATCCTTTTCAATCACCTTCTAACTTGATGAGGGCGCATTTAGGGGGTGGAGCAGGATTTTGTCCAGACTTAGCCATTTTCTTTCCTTCTGCAAGCCTCTTCACGCCCTGCTATTTATAGTAAGTCTTCTGGTTCTCACACTTCTGAAGCTCGGATTGATACAAAATTTTAAACACAAGACCTTCATGACCTCGTCAGCCTTTTCACACTACTATCCTGAGCTAGCCTACTATTTTTAGCCAGTTTCCGGAACGCCTTACTATAAATAGTAAGTGCTCCGATTGCCTTCAAATTTTTCCGATGGATAGCTTGAAAGATGTTGATCACAATGGGATACACCGGTTTTTGAAAATTCTGACTTTTTACCCCTCTTTTTGGGTCCCGAAGCTGGAAACCGTAATTTGGCTTGCATGTATATCAAATGACCTCCGTTTGACCTCGTTTCTATTTCACTTCGCTCTTTTTTGGTGTTCTGATGTGCTGGGCAGCTACCGGAATGCACCTACTAAAAATAGTAAGTCTCTAAAAACTGATCTTGCCTTGCATGTCACATCACTGCGTAGGTCTTGAAAAACCCATAAAGAATCACCCGACATGCACTGAAAACCCTGACATGCAAACCCTAAAAATAGCCTCCGAAGACGGCTCCTGAAAAAGTTTTGATCCTGGTTTGCATGTTACATCGTTGCGAAGGTCTCAAAAAACCCACAAGGAAAATGCAGACATGCAAAGAAAATCTCAACATGCAAACCCTAAAAATAGCCTCTGAAGGCTGAATACTGAAAGTCATCGTCTCATTTTGCATGTTATACCATTGCGAAGGTTTTAGAAAACCCAGAAGGAGTCTCCAGACATGCATTGAAGAATTCTGCATATAAACCCTAAAATCTGCACCTGAAGCTGAACTTGCTAAAAATAGGCAGTTGTCTGTTTTAGCTCAGAATTTGTAGATGAGCAGCCTGACATGCTCTAGATGCAGTGTGACTAAGAGAACTTCATAAATGCTGACAGAATGCCCTAAATTGCACACTTACTAAAAATAGTAAGTTGTCAGAATTTGATGAAACTTAGCTAGGAGCCTGCTGGAAGCATGCTGACATCAACGTTAAGCTTTGCTTTCAATTTATCCACTTCATTTGATTTTAGGTTGACCATAGAAATACAAACCCTAATTTCATAGACTTGGCCAAAAATTTCACGTTTAAGCTCAAAGGCGGGCACATCCCCGGGAAGTGGACAGCAAAAAGAGAGATAGAGAGAGAGAGACAAAACCAAAGCCAAAAGACGAGGAACGGAGCAAAAATTAGGGGGTCCCCATTTTGAATGGGGTGATGTGTGAAAAGATCACAACAAGTCTAGATTGTTCAAAAGATTAATTTTCCAGACTTCAATTTTTTAGTGCATGCAGACTTCATCGAATCCAGTTCAAGCATAGGCGACTTTTTGAGGTAGAATAAACAAACTTCTATCTTTTGTCTAAAATTCTTCTATTCTTGTCTTAGGTTTTCTCTCGCATGTTAAAGAAAATGGCGGAATTTTCAAAATCTGATCATCTGGGTTCACATATTTTAGCGACAGCAGCAAAACCCATGTCTTAGATTTTTTCGAGAAAATTGCCCTGCTGCTTTTATTCTAGAAGCATTGTGCTTTTTTCTGAAAATTCCTTTGCATGTGGGCCAAGAACACATATTTTCCAAAATCGAATCATTTGGGTTGCTTAGAATTCAATTCTCTACAAAACCCATGTTTCAGAAAATTTCCGAAAAATTGCTCCCGACGGGCTATTTTTAGCCTCGCCAGAAGTTGTTTTAGCTTTTCGAAAAAAGTTGTCAGAATATAGTCGTGTTCACAATCAACATGCGATTTTTTCATATTGCAATTCACTCAGACTGAATTCAAGACCAAATTGGTCTTGATTCACGATTTCATAAGAAAAGTTGACATCGATTTGCATCAAACGCATCTGGAGGGTTGATTCAGACGATTTGACAAGTGTAGTCACCCAAAATCCGCATGGTTTCATACCTTGTATAGCTAATAGCTTTCCAAGGCCAGTTTAGAGGATTGGACACCATTGGAATTCTGCGTGTGCAGCGAGTTTGTGTGTATTTCTCACAACCAGAGTGTTTGCAGTCAAACTTCGCGGTTTCATCATGCAACACTCTTTCATTGAGAAGAATCAAGGAAAGCATCAAAAGCGTCAAGCTGCAGAACGAACATAGATCATCACTCCATTTACGGAGCTTCCAAAGTCACTCAGATCCCGTGCCATTATCTTCGTGAAGATGATACATATGTTGAGCTTGATGCAGTGTAGACCAAGTTTGAGAAGCTTGTTCGTAATAATCTTGATGGAGGTCCTGTGGTGTCTAAGTTGGATCACTTCTAAGTGATGACAACTAGTTTCAAAAAGGCAACTAAAGAGGCCAGAGAATGCATGAGGCTAATTGCAGATGGTGAGAGGGAGTTGAACAAACAGGTTATCATCGTGGATAGCATCAAAGTAACAGAGGATGAAACAATCGACCAGTTCCTGGATGAGGTGTTAGACCGTGATGACCAGGAGTGATCCGTTAGTTGGAACCTGCAGTTATTTTCGAGGATAGAGTCAGGAGCAGCAGTTAACTCGACATTCAATCTTGAGTTCTAAGTGCTGATTTTATGCATGAACATCTAATCCTTGGAGATATCTTTGCAAGAGTTTAGACTTTCAATTAGGAGCAGTTAACTGATGTTAGTTATCAGTTACCTTTTATTTCAATAAGGACTTGCATGTTGCACATGTCCAGTTTAGTTTAGTCTTGTTTCAGTTAACTGATGGTAGTTTTCCAGTTAATTGTATAGTTTCCTTTATTTAGATTTAGCAATAAAATCTTGCATGCTCGCAAGACTGTAGTTGACTCAAGGTGATTTTAGGGTTCCCTACACCTTTGATGTCTATAAATAAGAGCTCTTTGCTCATTTGTAATTAACTTTTGCACGCGATAGTAATATATGCAATGCCACCTTGCCTGAAATATTGTTGTTCTGTATCTATTCACGAGCTTTTAATGTGAATAATAAATGGCTGCGCCACCTTGCCTAAATGTTATTATTATTGTATTTGTTCATCTTAGTTAAATGGAGTTGCTAGTTTTATCGTTTATTGTATGCATGTCTCGCCAATGCAATTTGTTGTCCCAGTTTCCTATCTTATGTTATGTTTAATAGTTGTTCTTTCAATCTACGCCTCGGATAGGGGTTCCTCCTCCATGGAAATTTGGGAAGAATTATCGTTTTAAGTGTTGTACCTAATAAGTTTCATTTCAGCCTACGCCTCAGATAGGGGTCCCTCCTTGGAAATCCTATTGTGGAGGTTATTGTAAAAGCATTCCTGCTCCTTTTTCTTCATGCTCTGTTTTCTTGAGGAGATTGGATAGTTTAAAGCTTTTAGTTTAGTTGTAGTTAGAGATCTGCGAAACCAGAGAAAACCCTTAGCTGCAACATTCTTGGTTTCCTTAACCTTGTGCCTCTTCCAGCTAAGTCAAAAAAGATAGGATTTAGAATACTTTATTTTTCAATGCATATCAGCACAACGAGGGAGCTTCCCCTCCTAATTTGAAGAGCAGTCATTACGCACTCCAAAGGTGCTAATTGTTATGCCAATAGTTTTCTAGCGCCCACCGTGGAGTATGAGGCAAGAAAACTTCAAGAAACGCTAAACGCTTTTATTTCACAGGAATGACACTTTGGCATCCCATTGCATGATCCACACAGAAGCAATGGATGATAACAACAATAATGCTGACAGGCGATGTCCACCCTCACTACCTTGGGGTAATAATATTGGACCTTTGGCTTTTTAGGTAAATCATGAGTTGCCTAAAGGGTCAAGGAAGTGCTTTCCCCGATTTCACGGCGATGGAACTCAACACTCAGAGGAACATTTTTTTGCATTCACAACGGCTTGCGCCGTCTTGCACGTAGCACATGAAGACATCGTGGTGCGTCTCTTTATCGAGACTCTTGCAGGAAATGCTACCAACTGGTTCAATCACCCAACGCCAGGCAGTATCACAAGCTGGGAAACTATGAGCGAGAAATTTTTGGTGAGATTCAAACCCACTCAAGACAGTCACCTATTGTTCGCCTAGCTCACAAATTCAAAGATGGAGTACAACGAACAAATGAGGGATTTTGTAGCAAGATTTAATCATCTTGTTACAAGAATTTCTTCTACATTCAATCCATCACCGAAGATTCTGATAAGCTGTTTCATAAATGCTCTTCCATCAGAGATAGCTTTCTTCCTCAAGATGACAAAAGTAACAGAATTGAAGAGTGCGCAAGAACGCGCCATCAAGTTGGATGATAATATGATGACTTCCGCTTGATGAAAGCAGATTCTATCGGATCTCCAGATCAACAACCGTACCAGCCAAAGAGAGACAATCTTCAGCCACAGTTGCCAACATCTCCATCAAGACCAATGATTGAAGCTGCACACGGTGTAGTATTTTGTCCTTTCCACGACACTAATGCACATACCGGATCCACATGTCTAGAGAATCTGAGAATGAACCAAATCATGGGATTCACCGAAGTTGCTCCCAGTTCTAGTTTTGTACCAACACCAAGTTCGAATGTTGTCTTACCACAGACGGACAACTTCGATGGCGACTCCGCAGCAAGGTACTTTGATAAAGAACTTGTCAATCAAGAAGAAGAAGAAGAATACCGTCAGTACGCTACACCTGTGTTCACACGTGCTCAACACTTCAAAGCACAAAAAGAAGAAGAAAGATGAATATCAAACGAAAAGGGTAAAGAAGTGACTTCCGCTTCTAAACCCAAATCTTCACAAGAGAACATTGTGCCAATTGCTCAAGAGATGTCTTTAGCAAATTTTGACATCGTAGCTTCCATGATGAAGACCAAGGTACAAATCTCTCAATTGGAATATTTTCAGGACCATCCAGAAGAACTAGATCAGATTCTCAAAGTTGCAAAGAATCAGGTTGTGCTCAAGTCATCTGTTCCAGCAAAGCAAAGCCTGAAACAAGTCCTAGTAATTGTGTGACTCTGTCAGAGATAGAAACTAAAGATCAAAACCTTGCTTGTTCTAAAAAGAGACCAACAATAGGATTATCTATCTCATCCTTCTACCTCTTTGGATACCAATATGGAGTTGTTTTGACTGGTTTGGCTTCTTCTTCAAGCTCTATGACATGCTCAATCCCCCTTTCAGGAGGTCTCCCAGTCAGTATATTGCCAAACACACTTTTTTTAGTGATCAAATACTGAACATGAGGATGGTAGTGCCTCTTATCTTCTATAGGATTGGATGGCATGATCAAACACTCTGCTGGCCATTCCACTTGGTCATGATGAATCAGCCTTTCCATCCTCTTGAAAGACACAATACGAAGGCCTCCATTTGACATCCCTCTCAATTTCATAGTTTGCAAGTTCAAAGTGATCTCTCCAAGAGATCACAGACACTAAATGCCAAGCAATGCATCAGTATCTCCAATGCTAACAACATAGAAGTCATCCTTGACTTCATAGTTATCCAACTGCATAGACATGTTGGAGATCTTTCGGTTGCAAGAGATAGTAAAACCATCAGCCACCATTACCTTAAAACCTTCAAACTCTTCTGTCTTGAGGCCTCTCTTTGCAGCTATCCCTTTGTCAATGAAGTTATGTGTTGCTCTAGTATCAATTAGAGCAATGATTCGCTACCCTCCAAGCACTCCACGGACTCTGAAAGATCCATTTTTCTGAAAACTAGAAAGTTGGGAAAATGCACCCCCTGTTCCTTGGTCCTTATCCATCACTTCTTAAGCTCTTTCTTCTTCACTATCCACAAAATCATACTATTGTTCTAATATATCAGATTCTGATCCATCATCACAATACACCTCCATATGATGGGAATGGCCCTTTCCAAAGCACTTGTGATATCGGCTCCATGGTTCTTTGCATGTGTAACATAATTTCTTCCTTCAAAGCTTGTCACAAAGGTCATTATCCATTTGAGAAGGGAATTTCTTGGTCTGATTTGAAGAATACTTTTTGTCCCTCTTGTGAGCAAAAGGCTTGGACTGAAATTTTGGCCTTGGGGCAACCAACTCCATGCTTCTAGATTTTTTTATTGCTTCATCTAGTGTTGGTGGATCGAAAGCCTTCATCCACCCCTTCAAAGGTTCCATCAATCATTCAGAAAATAGGACTACAAGCCTCCTTTCGGTGATGTTGGGTACCATCACGGAAAGCCTCTAAAAATCAACAATGTACATGTCAAGCGAGCCATGTTGTTTCAGCTGTGCAAGCTCACGAAACTTGACCTCAAGATCCTTGGTATCAAACCTCTCAATGAGTTTGTTGGTAAACTCCTCATAAGTAACAATAAGGTTTATGGCCAAGAGTGACCAAACTGTGATACCACCTCTCATTGGCAACCCCGTCCAAGTGCAAGGTAGCAAACATGATGGCATCTTGTTCTAGCATCGGCCTTAGCGAGAGGTAGTTGTCAAGCTTCTAGACCCATGATCTTGCCGAACACTTATCACTTCCATCGAAGTGAGCCAAGGTAACCTTCCCAAGAGCTTGTTGGAAATCCCTTGGTGGTATAGGAGCACGATTCTCAACTCTTTTGCCTCCTCTCCTCTTCTTCTAGTTCATGTATTGATCCAAAGATAGAATCTCTCGAATCTCTGCAGGAAGGGAAGCATACTCCATGTAACTATTCCTCACTTCATCTGGCATTGGTACTTCAGGCTCAGTCAGTGGTTCCTCCCTTTGGGTAAAGGTAGGAAGAAGAGGCCTAGGGGCTGATCCTCTAGTCACCTCAACATGTTGACCGATAGTTCTCCCTCTTGGATTTGCATTAGAGGCACTGGTTTCAGTATCTTGGTTCTATTGTGCCGGAGTTACCTACTGATTCATCTTAGCAAGTAACTTGGACATTATGTCCATCGTGATATCAAATTTCCTCTCAATTCTAGCATCTACATTTTCCTCACGGGCTGGTCCCTTCTCTTTATCTGCCATATTCTCAACTGCTATATCACGGTTCCTAAGAACCTCTGAAAAAGTATCCTCATCAAGAACTGATGGGGTCTAAAACTACTGTCTCTTCAACTCTCTATTGTAGTATATGGTTTCTTTATCACCCATCTATCAACTGAGACATTGAAAGCACAGGTTGGCAGGATGGCCAGCTTTGATACCATTGAAATATCCCCCTTAGTTTTTTCCAAAATTTTAGCACATAAAACTTCACCCATTAACATTAGCCCAAGAAAGATAACAAACTGAAAGCAACCCTTCACATTCTGATCACCCAGATCCCAAAGTGGGCAAGATGAGAGCATACAATATAAGGGGATTTGATAACAATAATCTAAAATGTTGGAAGTACAATGCTATTGGCGGCAAGCAAGCCAATAGAGAACATATAAATGCTTAGGCAGCAAGCCAACCTCTTCCACTTTTCAATGGGCTACAGGAAAAGTAAATGAAAGTAAAATGCTTAGGTGGCAAGCCATCCTCTTCCACTTTTCAGCGGGAGTGGAAATACAAGTACTGAATAGAAAGGTTGATTAGTACTACTAGATTAGCAATTACAAATGATAACTAACACAGTATATCATGTGAGAAATCAACAACAATAAAGCTCAAGTGTTAGGTATACATCTCTGAAACATTATAAAGATGAGGTATCATGAAAATATGTAGAAATGACAAAAATACCAAGTCTGATATAAAGAAGTTGTTCTGATTTTTCTGATCAGCAAGCCTGGAACACCTTCAAATGCTCACAACTTCCTCTGTACTCCTCTGAATGACCTCAAACTAGATACAAATGAAGCCTAAGGGCGGGGCATCCAAGATCAAGAAGCTAAAAACTTCCAAATATTTAGGCACACTTCCCAAGGACCCTATTGCAAATGGTACGACCCTCTAGGGAGGTCGACCTCGAAGCAAAAATCACACACACCTTCTAAAATCACCAAAATATGAGCATAGGGGCGCCCAGTTACAAGGCTTCCAATGAACCAACACCCACAAAAATCGTCCAGCTCCTCAAGAAGATATAAACAGAAGCGTGAATCAGCTAGGTATGAAGAAGCACTCCAAAAAAACACTAAACAACAAAGGAAACACACCAAAAATTCCTTAGAAGACATCAAAACCACTCCAAATTGAAAATGATAGAAATGCCATCACCAATGAAGCTCAATTGCACCCTCTGAATGAAGAAGCACCAACAATCCAGCTAGGAGCTATCTTGCAAGCTTGAAACTGAATAAGATACTAGGAGGTATACCAACCTTGAAACAAGAGTTCTGGAATAAATCCGGCAGCACTTCGTTATGATAAAATGAGATAACCAAATGAGAGGGAGAGCATTGTATTTATAGGCTTCCAAACCTAGGAATTCAATTCCCTTTTCCCTCCAAAATGGGATGCCCAAATATGAGGAATACAATATTATAAATTAAAACTCATAGCTTGTGAAATATGGCGTCCACTTTACCTTGGCAAATAATATCACTTAAAACATTTTAATCTCCAATATGGGCATCCAAAATGAGGCCCACCTTTTAAACACAACTTCAAGTCACAACACCTAGGCATGGGGTCCAAAAGCAACGATGAAATATAATGTGACTTAAGTTATAAAACTTTTCTTTTCAAGCTCCAAGAATGTTGGAGAAGCTACTGCCAAAACAGAACTACCTCACTGCCAGAATTAGAAATTGTGTGTTGAACTGTTGCCAAATTGCACTGCCAAAAATAGCACTTACTATAAATAGCATACTACTAAAAATAGTGACTCCAATCTTCGTTTAAGCACATTCCAGGTAGCCATCGTAACTTGATAAAAATAGCAAGTTTGGAAAAGGTCACTGATCAATATGCATGTGACACCACCCTGAAGCTCTCTGAAACCCTAGAAAGACCCTAAAAACAAACTGGCAAACTCTTGCATGCATGCCCTGAAAACTCAGAAAGATACCTCCTAGAAAACAAGGAACTCTAATTTTGCCTCCGAGATAGGCTAACGGTCATCAGATAGGACTAGTGCTAAGAAGGGGACATTACAAAAACAATAATTTATCTATCAAGAGGTTGGTGCCTCATATTAGAAGAGATTGGTATCTCATATTGAGTTGGTGCTCAAGTGTTGGAGATTGGTGTCTCCAAGTAGGTCGGTCCCTACAAAGTTTGTAAGAGATTTTTATATAAGCAATATTTTGTCGTGGTTTTCTCTCGAAAGGCTTTCCATGTAAATCTTGTGTTTCTCTTGTGTCTTTATTTTGTTGATGTTGTGAATTTGAAGTTATTGTGGTTGTTATCTTGAAAAATTAAAAGATAGGTCTTATACTGATTCACCCCCCCCTCTCAGTATAAGCTTTTGCTCATCAACCGTCATAGGACATTAGTGTTAGTGTTCGAATAGTTTTTGCTTTGGGAAAAACGAAACACAAAAAAAAACAAGGTTAAGACAACTATAACATCAATTTGACAAAAAGGACCATGGGAGGAAAGGCCTTGGCACCACGGGGGACAAAAGGTTAAGATAAGGGCTGAAATGAACCTAAAACAGACTAGAGGATTCAAACACCAAAATGAGTTCAAAACATAATACAAAATTGCAAGTCTGTATGCAATTTCCATCATTACATTTAGCCCCCACTTTAGTAGGCTTATGACTAGTTGAATATCCATGCTAAAGTACATGAATTAAAGTAATAAAAGGAAATAACATCATGGAACCCTAAAAGGATACTATGGAGGAAGCAAAAATGTTCTTTGAGCAAGGTGATGATGCTCTCAAACTGAGAACCTATAAAACAAATTCATTAGACAACAAAAAACCTGCAAGACAATAGTGTCAAAAAACAAAAACATTCAAAAATGTGGTATTTGTATCCAAACTAAAAATTTAATTTTATTAAAATCAATTTTAATAAATATATCTTAATAATTTTATAATTTTGACTCCTAATGGAATTTTTTAATAGTATATTACATATATTCACAAAAAAAGGATGGGCCAAAGACGTCACACTCCAAAGTCCAAACAAGCATTCCAATAAATCATGGTGTCTTATTTCTACTTGAAAGCTAAGTGATTGAATTTCCAATTGTTCAAACTATGGTTAAATAAGTAGAGCTGATGAGCATACAAGTGACCTTTATTATCTGCTAGAACATGGGACTTGATTTGCTAATGGGTTCTTATTCAGTTTTTCACTAACCTCAAATAAGTTCTCTATTTTAAAATCTGAGTCTTCTCTTCTTTTTTAGAATTTTATTTTACTTGTGAACTGCACTAAGTGATATAAAAATAGATTTTATATTTCCTATGTCATCAATAAGAAAATATTATTTGAAAACATAGTGTTCAAGATGATTTGGATAGTGTAATTTTATGATAAAACAGGTGATGGGAGCATACCACTGGCCTCAATTAGAGATTTATACCATGCTGACTATTTTGCATGAGTATCATAGCAGTTGTGATGTTGCATGCAAATCATTTATCTGTTATGATCATTTATCATTCATTTTATATCTTACTTTGGAGCTTTTGTCTTAGGCAAAAGTAAAAGAGTTATCACAACCCAAGGTGAAAGCAAACCACTCTCAATTGGTTAGAAAAGTGAGAAAGGGACCATGAGCTTTATTCAACATAATAGGTATGAGTTTCTGTAAAGTGCCTTGACAAATCTGATGTTTTATCCCTGTTTTTCTGCCTTGGAAATTTTGTCAAACACTTTCCTTGCAACCTCGGTTTTGCTGGTGTTCTATTTCAGTTTGCTTGATTTGATTTGATTTTTGATGCCAATAATAGTTTGATGCATAAAAAAAATTGCAAAGTAACTAATTGAAAGACTAAATGATATGCAACTTCTTTTTGTTCTTTTCCAAACACAAATACATGAAATTCTGATATGAAATGCATACCTACAGCCAAGAGGCATTTTTACAAACATTTGGCATACAACCTATTAAGTAAACTATGCAATGAAGTGCAAGAGACATTTTATCAAGTAGTTGTCATGCAATCAGCCAATGACATTAAAATATACAATTTCCATGGAATCCTTATATCTCCAAACTGTTATTGCAAAGTGTTTGGTGATTTACAATTGGAAATGCAATACATATATATCAGCCCTGGTTCTTGGCAAACATGGACATATGCAAGTCTGAAAACTCCCTAATGGAAGCCCTCACTAATTTATTACAATCCATAAGACTAAGTTTTGATCATTTCTAACTAATGCAACCCCTAATCAGCAATACAAATGATCTATGATGCAGATATATAAAATCGATGGAACCTGGTATGTAGTTGCAGCCTCAGAAAATACTTTGAATCTTCCCTTTGGTGATGCCAATGCTCTCAACTTTGTGGCGCCTGGTTTGTAAACCACCCAGCAATGAAGTAGAATTTTTATCTGATTTTTATTAAGCCTCTAACCACCAAATCGTCCCCCTTGAAGAAGTCACCCCTGCTGCTTGGAAATATTGATAAACAAAAATAATCTCCAGCTGTAAGCCCCTCCAAAATGCAATAAAAATGATTGTTGACCTCAAAGCAATTGATCCCTCCAATACCCATAAAAATTTGGTCACTTATTTGTGAGCTGGGAATGAAAATGCAAATTCCTCCATGACTGATCTGCAGACTGTAACAAAATTGCAGACCTCAGAATAAACCCAAATTCACTCCAAAATTGTCTTCCAATGATTGCATTAAGTCCAATGAGAAAGACTAAAGTATCTTCCTCCACTCCCAACTAGGGTTGATATCTCACAACCGAAATTGGCACCTTAGAGTCTTCAAACCCTCAAGCAAGTATTCAAGCATTCAAGTTTTTCAACACAAGTAGATGAATATGTAACTCAAGATGTCTCAAATGCCCTCCAAAAGCTCCTTATAAAGAATTCACAAGTAACTTCAAGAAGTTTCTAGAATAAATTATTATTTTATTCTTTTAAGTGACTTTTTGATATTTTATTATTTTTAGTCACTTTAATATTAAATTAATTAAATATAAGGTTACTTTGTAATTTTTATTTTTTTTAATAACCTTATAAATAATTAATTTAATAAATTCCCCTTATTTGTCCCTTGTTGGCGTTTAAATTCGCACCTCTGGAATGCGGATTTGAAAACGGACAGCTATGCACAGATAAACTACTCTTCAAATTAGGAGGGGAAGCTCCCTCTTGCTGATGGTGTTTGAAAGAAGGTAAACTAAAACTAAGTTGCCTATCTTTTTGGATCAGCTTAGAGCACAAGGTTTTTTAAACACAAACGCCGCAGCTGAGATTTTCTGATAAGAAGTTCAACTACGACTAACTTAGACTAAAGACGTTCCTAACCTCTCAAGTAATAGCAGAGCAAGAGAAGTTAGAAATTAACAAGGTAGATTCTCTGACAAAAATACTTTAACAATCTCTCTCTCAACAAACACCTACACACTTCACTGTAAGCTGAAATAAAGATCATGAAAGCATAACATAGATAACGGAAATCTGAGATTTTAGACCAAGGCAAAAGAGGCTCATGATTTTATTACTCAAATCTCTAAAACAAAACTCCCTTCTAACATGCCTTGAATAAGAAATTGCAGCTAAGGAGGCTTGCAAACTTATTCTTAACACAATAGAAAACAGCAATCTCACTAACTCCTTGTTGGCTAAAGAGGCTCAACAATTTGCTTATCACAATACAACCTGAACTGAAACTGAATAACAAATAGAAGGCAAAATAGGCTCAGCGTTTTGTTATCACAATAACCGTTAAAAAACTAAATGAGCAAAGGCTCTTATTTATAGAGAAGCAGAGGAGTAGGGAACCCTAAAATCTCCTTGCTTTCACAATCTAGGGCTTGCTCAGCAAGCAAAGCTTTATTACTAAATCTAGAAACAAGATAACAACTAAAACCCTAAAAAGCAGAAAAAGCGGGAAACGCCAACTATTACATCTTATCTTCTTTCTATCCTCAAAGAATGGATAAGGATTATTCCAAGAATAGAAAGAAAGCGGGAAAGAAAGCTTCTAAAAGAAAGCTGCCTTAAAGCTCGATCACATCCGCTAGGAAGTCTGAGATCGTGTCCCGGTTCGGTGCATCTATACCATCAACAGCAAAACACCGCTTTTCAAGAATATCTTCGGCATCTTCAATAGATCTTAGGAAATCTTCAATCTCATTGGCCACTTTATTGAACTTTGCTGACATCACTGAAATATGACCTATCCTTCCGCCAACTGGGCTGCAACTTTGAACAACGTTCTGGAACTGATTTTGCACCTCCTCAAGCCCGACATTCTTGGGCAACGTCTTATGTTTTTCTTTCATCCATCTCTAGGCAATCTTCTTGCTGTATTTGTCCTTAAGCATATTCCACATCTTTTCACACTCATCCCTCGAAAGAGTTACACTTTCAGGCCATGGGGGAATGGAAAAACACTTTTCAACCATGTCAGGCTTTAAACTGCAAATCAACCTGCCATCTGCTGACTGGATCTCCCTAGTAGCCGGGTTGTAATGCTTAATGCAAGCGATTACGAATTCAAGGCTCTGAACTGATATAGGAATAGACGCTGCTGCGAGGAGTCCAGAATGACCCAGGTTCTTGATTGAAGCATTGCCGCTCTCTCCAAGGCGTGTAGGTCGAACACCCGCTTGACATGATGCAAGTCTGTCTCTCAGCTGTTTTGATGTAATCGTGAAAAAGTGCTGATTCGGACTTGAAAACATTAGGAGTGTACTCCATTTCAGAAAACTTGAAGAATGACTGTAAACTCCCTGGTTCAGACAAGTCTTGAACAATTTCTATTTTTAGAATGCTGATTTTTGTGCTTCAACGGACGAATTTTTTGAGAATTTTTTCTGAGATATGGGTTTTGTTCAGAATGACGATACAAGACAACCCAGATCGTCCGTTTTTGAAAATCTTGAATTTTGACTGAAAAAGCAGCAAACCCTAATTTCTTCAATTTTTCCCGAAAAAAGCTGGCATATGGGTTTTCTTCAGAATATCGTTAGAAATGGACCCAGTTGATTGGATTTGCAAAACTCTGACGTTTGATTGAAAAAGCAGCCAACCCTAGGTTTTCGAAAAAAGCTGCGATATGGGTTTTCTTCAGAAGACTGATTGGAAAGGACCCAGATGGTTGAATTTTGAATGCACTGAGGTTTTCACTGACATGCAAGATAAAAGCACTTGCTGCAACTTGATGAAGTTCTTGAAAAATTCTTCAGAAGGTAGAGGTTAAAAGACCCAGATGACTGAAAAATTGAAAGCCTTGGCCTCCTGCTTGAAAAACTTGATCTTCTGGAACAGAAAACTTGAAAAAGCAAGGGTTTATGCTTGCTGGTCTGAAAAATCTGATGTAAAACCAGCAACTATGAATTCTTTAATCACAAAAATTTCTCAAACTTGCTGCTCCAACTTTCTCCTCTGGATGCTACCTGCAAAAATAATGAAAAATACATTGAAAAGAAGTGTTAAATAGACTTAGGGTTCGATTTTAGGTTTTGCTTTTTTTTCTGCTTTTATTTCAAAACCCTAAATCTCATCTTCTCAACTTGGACGCCATCTTCTTCTCAAGCAAATTTTGAAATTTTGAAAATCTTCAAAAATCTTCTAAGGCATGAAGGTTTGGGCGCCTTTCTCCAAGAGGGGCGCTCAACTTCACCAGTGTTAGTCAAAATTTCAACTTTTTCAACTTTTCTCAATTTCAACATGCCACTTCGCCACTGATTTCTCGTTGATTGGTTTACCCGACAGGCGAGCTGAGTGGTTCACTGCGGAGCCGGACTGATTCTGAAGAAGATGTTCTGGAGGCACCTCCGGCTAAAAATTGATCTCGAGCCTCCGAATTCACGGGAGGCTTTTCCTTCTAGGGGCGCCCAACTTCTCCAGTGTTAGCCATTTTCCTGATTTCCAAGCTCTTCCTTCTCCCTTTGATCTTCTGGTGAATCTTCGATTCCGGGAGCTACGTTGATCGGACTGACTGTCTGAGTGTTTCGTTGGATAGCCAGACTGATTTTGGCGAGGCCTTCTTGGACGTTACTTCTGCAAATTCCATCATCTGAAGGCTTTAAAGCTTGGGCGCCCTTCTTCAACTGGGGCGCCCACTTCCATCAGACTTAGAAAAATCTTCAATTTATTCATGTCTTTCACTTCTTCGGGCGACCTTGTTGAATCTTGAGCTCCGGGCGTCGGATTGACTGATGGCTGTGCTCATTGCGAAGCTGACGGAGAATGAAGGGGGGTGCTCTGGAGACACTTTTGTCAAAAATGGATTTTTACCCTTCAAAAGGTTGGGCGCCTATCTTGACTGGGGGCGCCCAGTTTACCAACACTTAGTTTATTTTTTGACTTTTTCACTTTTGCTTTGAATTCCTCTCTTTTACCTCTCGTCGGACCTTCTGTTCAGCCTTTTGAATCTGATGACTGCGAGCTCCGTTTGTCGTGCTAAATAGCTCACTGCAAAGCCAGTTGAATTCTGAAGACATCCCGTTATAGCTTCGACTGCAAATTCCTCTGTTTGCACCCTTGAAAAGTTGGGCGCCTTTCTCTTCTTAGGGCGCCCAGTTTCTCCAGACTTAGAAAAATTCATAATTTATTCAACTTCAAGTTTCAGATTTTCACTTCATACCTTCTACTTTGACTTGAATTTGCCGGAGACTGGATCATCGGATGCTCTGTCGGGGATATCCATCGCGAAGTCGACTGAACAGTGAACAACTTTCATTGGAGACCGTAACCCTAATTTCTTCATCTGATGCCCTAAAAAGGTGGGCGCCTTTCTTCAACTGGGGCGCCCAAACTCAGCAGACTTAGAAAATTTTCATGACTTTTCACTTTTCTTCCTCGATCCTCGTGCATGTTCATCGTTTCACTTTCTGTTGGAAGTTTGAATGCTGGAATTGACGCCCGCGCTCGGATGACCTCCATTGATGACCTCTCGAACTCGTGATATGCTTCTGAAAAGCTGAATAGACCCAGAGGGCAAAACTGATTATTTTAAGATTCTGACCGCACCACCGACACGGACACATTTTGAGGCAATCAAAATCGCCGACTGTCGGACCAACTTTCTTTTTAGAAATTTTCTATTTTTAGAAAATTTTGCCAGATCCTGCTTCAAAGAAACCCAAAACCCAAAAACTTTACTATTTCGAGAAAATTTCTAAAAATAGCAGTTTTCCTAAAATTTAGGGATGAAAAACTGAGATCTGGGTTTTGTAGGTTAAGCTGCTCTTAGCAGACCCAGATCGTCAGAAATTGAAAAATTTGTGTTTTAACCCTCCATGCAAGACATGCACACCCAAATTTTGACCTTTTTGACTGATTTGACAAGACTATTACTCATTTCTTCAAAATGTCTAAGTGTAACAAAAATTTTAATTTTGGGGTACAACATCCCTTTTTAGCCTTCGGGAATAAATAAAGGCTAAAAACAAATAGCTGGTGCCTGTCAAAAAGGGGACATTACAGTCCTCCCTTCCCGAGATTGCTTGTCCTCAAGCAATTGCAAACTCGGGTGCTGTAAAATCTAGTCGTTCTCCCATGTGGCGTCCTCTGCGGGCAAATCCTTCCATCTCACCAAGTACTCCTTAATCACTCTGTTCCGCAATCTCCTCTCTCTGACATCAATGATCTCCTCAGGCACCAAGACCAAATTTCCCTCCTCATCAAGTGGTGGAAGCTCCGTAGAAGAGGTAACCTGCTGACCTAATGCCTTCTTGAGGCATGAAACATGAAATACATTATGAATCTTGCTGCTCGCAGGCAGCTCTAACTCATATGCTACCTCCCCAACCCTCTTAGTAATCCTGTAAGGACCATAGAACCTAGGTTTAAGCTTCTCTGCTCCGCTCTTCTTAAGAGAAGATTGTCTATAGGGCTGCAATCGTAGATATACCATATCACCAACCTCAAAGCGGCGCTCAACCCTATGTCTATCAGCATATGTCTTCTGCTGATTTTGTGCCATTAGTAAATTATCCTTGAGTGCCCTCAAGATATCCTGACTTTCCTGAATCCAATCCTTGGCTTTGGGTGCCCTGCTTTCACCAAAAGCCATCTCTACGAACGAGGGTGCATCATATCCATACAAGGCTCGGAAAGGACTCATTCCAATGGACATATGGTGTGTGGTATTATAGCAATACTCCCCTAATGCAACCACCTAATCCAAGCCCGCTGTTGTCCTGCTATATAGTTGCGCAAGTACCCCTCAATCTACTTATTTACAATCTCTATTTGCCCATCTATTTGAGGGTGATAACTTGTACTTGGTGTCAACTCAGTACCCGCCAGTCTAAACAGCTCCTGCCAAAAAGCACTCATGAACCTGCTATCCCTATCACTGACTATATTCTTAGGTAGCCCATGCAATCTAAAAATCTCTCTGAAAAATAGCTCAGCCACCTAAGGAGCCCTGTACTCTGTCGGAATAGAAAAGAAGTGTGCGTACTTCGTTAACATATCCACCACCACAAAGATGCTGTCTCTCCCTTGAACCTTGGGTAGACCTGTGATGAAATCCATAGAAATACTCTCCCACTTCTGCTCAGGAATGGGCAAAGGCTGTAGTAACCCAGCTGGATGTGTATGCTCTGACTTGTTCTGCTAACAAGTCATGCACTCCTTCACATGCCTCAACACATCATCCTTGAGGCCTTTCCATGAAAACCTCTCTCTAACTTGTGTATATGTTTTGAAGTAGCCCTGATGGCCTGCTAAGTGTGTATCATGGAAAGCTTGTAGTATTTTCTCCTTCAATTTTGATTCCGGCACCAAGTAGATCCTGTCCTTGTAGAAAATCACATCATCCACTATCCTGTACCTGTCATCCCGAATCAATCCATCCATTAACTCACAAGCAAATTTATTCTTGGAGTATTCCACCAACAAGATGGATTTCCAATCTGTGGAAATCTCAGAAAGTGAGCAAGCTGAAGGCCTCCTGGAAAGGGCATCCGCAACTATGTTCTTCTTCCCCTTCACATATTCAATATCGAAATCATATGCCTGTATCCTGCTAACCCACTTTTGTTGTCTCTCGTTCAAATCCTTCTGCTCTAAGAAGTATCTGAGACTGTTGTGGTCTGTCCTCACCACAAATTTTCCCCCAACTAGATACTGTCTGAATTTTGCCAAGGCATGCATAATGGCGAGCATCTCCTTGTCATAGATGGAGTATAGTCTCTCTGGTCCCCTCAACTTGCAGCTCTCAAAGGCTATGGGGTGTCGATTCTGCATCAATACTGCGCCAATACCTTCCCCTAAAGCATCGCACTCAAGAATGAAAGGTTGTGTGAAATCTGGAAGTGCCAACACTGGACAACTACTCATCACCTCCTTGAGCTTATCGAAAGCTCGTTGTGCCTCTACTGTCCAACTAAATGCACCCTTTTTGATCAAATCTGTCAAAGGTGCCCCCAACTATGAGAATCCCTTAACAAATCGCCTGTAATAACTGCACAACCCAAAGAAGCCCCGCAGCTCCGTAAGTGTCCGAGGTGTGGGCCAGTCGAGAATAGCTTGTATTTTCTCTTGGTGGACCTGGACACCCTCTGCACTGATCACGTGCCCCAAGTAAAGAATCTCTCTAAGGCTGAACTCACATTTCGAAGCCTTAGCATACAATGACTGCTCCTCCATGATGGTGAGAATCTCATCAAGCTGCTTCAAGTGTTCTTCCCACGTTTTGCTATATATGAGCAAATCATCAAAGAATACCAAGAGGAACTTACGCAATTGTTTGTTGAAGATATGATTCATACAAGACTGGAATGTGGCAGGTGCATTAGTTAATCCAAATGGCATCACCAAGAACTCATAGTGTCCATAATGGCATCGGAAAGCAGTCTTATGCACATCTTGTTCCTGTACTCTAATCTGATGGTAACTTGATCGAAGATCAATCTTCGAAAAGTAAACTGCCCCATGTAACTCATCCAACAACTCATCAATCCTGGGTATCGGGTATCTGTTCTTGATTGTTTTCTTATTGAGAGCACGATAGTCTATACACATCCTCATTGTCCCATCCTTCTTCTTCACCAAGACCACTGAAGAAGCGAAAGGGCTGGAGCTTGGACGAATGTGTCCCATATCAAGCAATTCCTTGATTGCTTTCTCAATCTCATCCTTAAATTTCTTAGGATGACGATAGGGGGTGGTAATCACTGGCTTGGCCCCCTCCTCTAACTCAATAGTGTGCTCAAAGCCTCTGTCTGGTGGCCTCCCTGGGGGTATCTCAACAAAAACCCTGTCATGTTTTCCCAATAACTCCTTGATGTCAACATGAACTGGCTGTCCTGAGTCTGTGGATTCCTTAGGAGTGATTACACACTCCGCTGCCCAAACTATATCATCATGCCAAAAAATGCTCTCCATACGTCTAGTTGAAACAATCTTAGGTGCTTTAGACGCCATACCCCTAAGCACCACCCTACGCCCATCTGCATCTCTGAACTTGAGTTCCATGGTTTGGAAGTTCTGCGAGTACTTCCCTAACGAGTGCAACCATTGGACCCCAAGTATGGCATGAATGTCACCCAAGTCTACCACGTAGAAATCATCTGTAACTGTATAGTTGCCCATTGTAATAGACAACTGTGGAATCCTCTGAGTACAAGCTATCCTACGCCCATCAGCCACCATTATACTGAATCCCTCAAAATCCTCTAAAGGAATTTGTTGCTTATTTACCAATGATGCATCAATGAAATTATGAGTGGCTCCGCTGTCAATCAATACTGCTATCTGATGACCTTGTAGAACCCCACGGACTTTGAAAGAGCTGAATTTAGGAGCACTGGAAATAGAGGCAATTATTTCATTCTTGCCATCATCATGAATCTCCTCATCAGAACTGTTATTGTCTTCTTTTTGAGGTTCTTCTTCCTCAGAACTGCTCTCATCATCTGATATCACCTCAATTAAGTGAGCCTTGCCTTTCCCTAGGCAACGATGTCCACTAGACCACTTCTCTTTGCAATGATAGCAAATTCCCTTCAGCCTACACTCCTATCTATATGCTTCATCAAAGTCCACCTTCTTATTATTCTTCTTCTGGAATTGTTTCTTGCCCTTGTCCTTATAGGATGTGAAAGGCTTGGGAGAAGTCTTAATGTTGGATGTGGAATATTCCATGTCTCTAGCCTTCATGATAGCATCCTGGAGAGAATCTGATTTGAACGCTTTTACCCATCCACAAAGGGGCTCTGTCAACCCCTCAATAAAGAGCATAACCAAACGCTGCTCTGAAATGTCTGTCACCATGACTGCCAACCGCTGGAACTCTGTAATGTAAGCATCCACCGAACTAGTCTGTTTGAGTTGTGCTAACTCTCTGAAGTGGAGTTCAGGATCCTTACGATTGAATCTGTCAATGAGCTTCTAGGTGAATTCCAAATATGATGTAATGTTAGCATGCCCTAAGGTGACAAGCCCATGGTACCACCATTCATGTGCTTCACCTTCCAAATGGAGTGTGGCATACTTGATAGCTTCTGCTTCCAACATAGGATTGAGCTGCAAATACGTGTCAAGCTTCTGAACCCAAGCTCTGGTTGTACTTTTGTTACTACCATCAAATGAGGGTATAGTTAGTTTTCCCACCTTTCGCTGCAGGTCTTGATTTTGTGTTCCCCGCTGATTGTTCCTTGGTCTATTTCTCAATTTAAGACCTCAAAAGTCCACTAGTGACATAGCAGCCTTGAAGTCATCACCTAAGGAGTTGTATTCTCTCAAGAAATCTCCATATCCCTCTTCTCTTGCTTGCTGTTCCTGATTTGCAGCACCTTGTTCTCTCAAAAATGAAGGCATAAGAGGCCTTGGAGTGGTTCTACTTGCTGCTCTAACAGTACTTTGAGCTGTATCATTGTTTTCTTGACCTCCATTGTGACCATTCTGCCCATTAGTTCTGATATGGTTTCCATCATTTCCATTGTTCCTATTATTTACCAGTTGTCTAAGGATGAGTGCTAGCTCTTCTCTTCCTCTAGCTGCCTCTTCTCTGCTTCTAGCCAGTTCATCTGCTTTCTTGCTGTCCTCTTGCAAGATCACTAAGCATGTGTTGAGTACTGCTTTCTTCCATGAGCTCAAATGGACTTAACCCCTTCTTCAATCTATTATAGAAACTATCCAAAGGATTTATGATTGGAATGTTTGGAACCTCTTCACTCATAACCCGCACAAGATGGCAGGAACTTTAGCTCTGATACCACTGTAAAGTGCCTTGACAAATCTGATGTTTTATCCCTGTTTTTCTGCCTTGGAAATTTTGTCAAACACTTTCCTTGCAACCTCGGTTTTGCTGGTGTTCTATTTCAGTTTGCTTGATTTGACTTGATTGTTGATGCCAATGATAGTTTGATGCATAAAAATAATTGCAAAGTAACTAATTGAAAGACTAAATGATATGCAACTTCTTTTTGTTCTTTTCCAAACGCAAATACATAAAATTCTGATATGAAATGCACACCTACAGCCAAGAGGCATTTTTACAAACATTTGGCATACAACCTATTAAGTAAACTATGCAATGAAGTGCAAGAGACATTTTATCAAGTAGTTGTCATGCAATCAGCCAATGACATTAAAATATACAATTTCCATGGAATCCTTATATCTCCAAACTGTTATTGCAAAGTGTTTGGTGATTTACAATTGGAAATGCAATACATATATATCAGCCCTGGTTCTTGGCAAACATGGACATATGCAAGTCTGAAAACTCCCTAATGGAAGCCCTCACTAATTTATTACAATGCATAAGACTAAGTTTTGATCATTTCTAACTAATGCAACCCCTAATCAGCAATACAAATGATCTATGATGCAGATATATAAAATCGATGGAACCTGGTATGTAGTTGCAGCCTTAGAAAATACTTCGAATCTTCCCTTTGGTGATGCCAATGCTCTCAACTTTGTGGCCCCTGGTTTGTAAACCACCCAGCAATGAAGTAAAAATTTTATCTGATTTTTATTAAGCCTCTAACCACCAAATCGTCCCCCTTGAAGAAGTCGCCCTTGCTGCTTGGAAATATTGATAAACAAAAATAATCTCCAGCTGTAAGCCCCTCCAAAATGCAATAAAAATGATTGTTGACCTCAAAGCAATTGATCCCTCCAATACCCATAAAAATTTGGTCACTTATTTGTGAGCTGGGAATGAAAATGCAAATTCCTCCATGACTGATCTGCAGACTGTAACAAAATTGCAGACCTCAGAATAAACCCAAATTCATTCCAAAATTGTCTTCCAATGATTGCATGAAGTCCAATAAGAAAGACTAAAGTATCTTCCTCCACTCCCAACTAGGGTTGATATCTCACAACCGAAATTGGCACCTTAGAGTCTTCAAACCCTCAGGCAAGTATTCAAGCATTCAAGCTTTTCAACACAAGTAGATGAATATGTAACTCAAGATGTCTCAAATGCCCTCCAAAAGCTCCTTATAAAGAATTCACAAGTAACTTCAAGAAGCTTCTAGAATAAATTATTATTTTATTCTTTTAAGTGACTTTTTGATATTTTATTATTTTTAGTCACTTTAATATTAAATTAATTAAATATAAGGTTACTTTGTAATTTTTATTTTTTTTTAATAACCTTATAAATAATTAATTTAATAAATTCCCCTTATTTGTCCCTTTTTAGCCTTCGGGAATAAATAAAGGCTAAAAACAAATAGCTGGTGCTTGTCAAAAAGGGGACATTACAGTCCTATAACTTAAAAGTCCTTCATTTTGAGACTAAAACTGACTACAATTTGTATGATGCTTTCTATTTTTTAATGTTTTCTGTGGTTGCATTTTTTTATCTGATTGATTCATTTGATAAATCAATGATAATATAACCTTTTAGAAAGGGATAATTCAATTAAACATCAAGATCAAAAATGATTTGTGAATGCTAGCCTCTTTTGGGGGTATTCTGGTCTTATCTAACATATACATAAAATGATAATATCTTGAAGGGAGAGGGCCTTCTGGCTCTGAATCCCAACAAAGGGAATTTATGCTCTCAACCTTTAGGTTGAGGATTTGAGGACCCTCTCTAAATAATAGAAGGATCTTAAGTAAGTGCATTAAGAGTAACTGTTCATATGGGCTTCTTGATTCCATTCTTTAGGGTAATTTGTATTTGAAAAGGTTCTTGCTATACATCTAGAGATGCATTTATTAGAATATGAACTTAAAGTCACACAACACAATAAATAAAAGGTTTAAGTTATACAGATACAAATAAAAAGAGCTAAGATATCAACCTAGAAAACAAGTCAATGAAGAGAATTATTTCTAGCATTATCTTTATTTTTTATTGTTATGAGTTTGCATTGGAAATCCAAAGGATGTTGTCATCCTTCAGATAATATTTTCAATTGAGAAAGGTTAAAGGCTAATTAGGATTGTAGCTATATTACTCTAACCAATATTGATCCTTGAGAATAAATGATGAAAGTAGTTTTTTTAAACATTTTGCATATCGACTGTACATCATTTGAATCATATATTATAAACAATTAATGGATGTGCTTATTTTAGAGAATATTAAGCCCATTTATCTTCTCTTGCATATCTTTAAGTTCTATGCTTTACAATTATGGTATGTGTTATATAAATTTTTATATTGACAAAATTCTTTGGATAATATAAATGGCTCAAAATAGCATTTGCTTTTGGGTTAGGAAAAATACAGTGTTTCTCTGAGTTCTTGGGATAAGGAGAAAATTTGTAGATATAATTTCAAATTTTCTAATGTTATCACATAATGTGTTAAGACTCAAAAGTAAAAATTGCCCCTCCTTCCCTACCAATAGTTACTCAACTTTGCCTGTTTCGGTGAGCATCAGATTGAGTGAGTACACTCCACAAAAAAAATGTGGTTATATGCAGCTTTAACCAACCATCCACTAACATTTTTTAGTTTTATCCATGATGACTGCATACCTACCAATTTAGTTGCCTCCATAATGACAATAAATTGTGTAAACTTTTCCTTTCCTTCTCAATCAAATAAAATTCTCAAAGGATCTATTTTAACCATCTTTCTAACCATCAAAAATGAGGGGACCCTTATTTTGCTTATTATTTCCCATATCCGACAGGTCATAAAGCATTTTCATTATTCTTAGACAATTATATTGTCCTTACCCTTTCACCAAAGTTTTGTACCCTTTTGGGGCTTAATTTATGCCTCTTACTGTCTCCTTATAAAATGGCAGTCTCACAAAGTTAAAGAAAAGCCCATTGGCATAAATACATGGTCATCTGCTCATCAACGTGTTCTCTTTTCTCTATTTTCAAAGACCTTTTCAAGAGGGAAATCTCTTCCATCAGATGTGGTGGAGTAGACCTAGGGTTTGAGAGTGTGTAGGTGGCTCTACAACCACTAGCATCAGCAGCTTTCTTTTGCTAGAGAGAAGGGGTGGAGCATGAGCTATTGCATGATCTCTTTCATCTCCTTCCTGTGCTAAAATGAAACCTAGTAATTTTAATTTTGGCTTTAGTCAAGGCCTTTTTTGCATTTTTTATTTAGTCCTGTGCAGATTCTCATATAAATGAGGCTTAACCTGCTTTAGAAGCCCTTGTAAGTGAAATTACACTCCTTGCAAGTTCACTTGTGTCTCTCAAAAGCTGATATATTTCCCACTACATTAAAATGTATCCTAAGAGGAGAGCTTGTGTCATGTTTGAACCCATTCTCACCCAAATCCACCCCAACTGGAGCATCTCCTCCTACTCAATATTTTGAAGCCATTTTTCTGAAAAAAAAAAAAATCCCTTGAATCAAGCTCTAAAATTCAAATAATTGGCCTTCAAACTCCTTATGCCTTCTCCCAAAGGCTTGAAGTTGGCTCCTAGAGGCTTTTATTGACAGTCACAGAAACACTTCAACATTTTCAAAAATTCTCCAACCTGGAAATAACCCTTCTCAACCTCTGACTATTTTTCATAAAGCAATGAAAAGACATAATCAAGTGGGAGTTAGGTTTTGTCTCATTTTTTTTGTTTGAGTTTTAGGTGACAAGATGGATTGGGGTTAGGATGTGTCGTGATGGTTGATTAGTTTAGGTTATTTTAAGATTGTGCTTCTGATTAAACTGTGTAGTTTAGGTTACTTTATTTTAGGTATAAATTTATGTATGAAAAGACGGGTTTGCAGTCCACCCATACAAATAGGCCTGGGCATATTTGTTCCTATAGCCATATTCCTTGTGCTTAGTTACTACAGCATTCCCCTGATATTACCAATAAGTTGTCCTTTTCGAGGTCTAATCATCCAGCAGTGGATTATGCATGCCCATATTCTATGAAACTCAACAATTAAAATCACTAGATTCTTGTTGGCATTAGATTCCACTAGTAGGAAGTTCTTACATTGTGTGGCAACATCTTTCATACTCAATATTTTGGGCTGCATCCTAACTTTATGATTACAATGTATATTCAAGCTTCCTCAACTTACTCCTTTTGTTCACTGTTTTGCTGTGTTTTTCTTTTTGTTGGATACTTAAAGAAACACCCACCAATTGGATGCACTATGTAGCACTGTATCCTTAGGGTTTGATCCATATCAGGGCTTCTTATTCCAACAAAATCAATTGGACTTTGTATCCTGCCTGGACCCTTTGTTCCAATATTATTCAGGTAGGAATGTAACAAAGGCAAATCTGGCCACAGCTGGAATGTAACCTTCATTGTTCATTGGTGTCACGGAACTCCCATTGGTCTCATAAGCAAAGGCCCCTATTAACAATATTTATTGTGTTTTTTATATTTTCCTCTGTAATTATTGTATTAGGGTCACATGGGCCATTTCCTTGCTCTGGAACATAATAAATATTAGATTATTATTCTCTCAAATACAAGCTTTTTCTGAAAGTTCTAAGTGTGTAAATTGGACTGTATTAGAGCAATTCCTGGATACAGGCATAAGTCCCTAAACATCTGATGACAATAGATACGGATGGTGTCTTGCATTTAGTTCTGATGGTCAAGGTGTCTTGCTTTTTGGGCTGACACATTCTAGGTTATTTGGACATGTCTAATGGTTCTCAGAGAATGGCCAACTCTAATAGGATTTTGAATTTTGAATTTGAATTTTTTATCCAACCTCATTCTTAGTAAAGATTAGACATTTATTTTCTTGACTGAGCAATGCAATGGATTGCAGAGGGATAGTTTTTGCAACTGAGACAGAATTTTTGCCATGCAGATATCCAATTCATATTTTCATGTAGAATGCAATTTCTGAAACATCTTGTCTGTATTCTAAGAAAGAAGTACAGAGATTTGAACTGGAGACAGTTATATCAATATGTGATCATAGTGCTGTCAGATTTGATCTAATCTTATGATCCAATTCAGTTGAAAAGGTAATCTCCACATTTAACTTCTGCTCAAGCTCGTCTCTGAGAGAGAGGGTGAAAGTGACTGAAACTCCTTACCAGTTGATTTGCTATGTATCTTGGGACCTTATGCTCGGGCAATATTCTGTAATATAATTAGGATCGTTTATCTGATTGGAAGATGAGTGTTAAAAGTAATTTCACATATTTTTAAATATACTGTGGAGTGAAACAGAAGTAGCTGTGTCATACTGTTTTATGTGATCTGACATTGAATTGATGAAAAGTCTATGAGAAAGATGTAATATAGGATGTATTTTAAATCTGTATGAAAAGAGTTGACTTTTGTTGTATTGTTAACTCCCAAAGTTCAACTATGGCATTAGAGGCATTGACTTGTTTCTAATGTAAATACACAATTATATCTGTTCAAGTGATTAAATCTTTGAAATCTAATTTTACAATATAGAAAGATATCCTAGCATTTCATTTAATATAGTTTTATGGTTACAAAGATTTTATCCTTTCAAAATTGCCAACTTTTACCCTGGCATATAAACTTGGTGGATTTTCTAGACACGATGTTTTCTGATTTCATCTTCATCGTTCAATTGAACTCCTAGTGGTAAAATGTGGTTGAAAGATTGCTTCTATTGAAACCTGTAACTGTTTGTTTTGTTCTAAATGTACTTTCAAACTACTTTTAAGCTTATTTGTGTTTCATACATATTTTTAGCCGATAGGCTTCTATTGTGGACTTCTCAGTCCACAAATGCCGGCAAACCTGTTCAGGCTATCTGAAAATAATTTTCAGGTTTACTGCATATTATTTTTGCTGGCCTGTATACTGTCGAATACATGGAGAGCAATCTTGGTAGATATTGTTATATAACTCTTAAAATAAATTGAACTATTAAGCTTAATTTTGTCTTTCAAATATGCTTTGTTATCAAAGGCATGATGGTAGCTAAGTCAGCGGCCTTTACTGTACTGTGAAGGTTTAAACTAGAAGAATGGGGCAATGTCAGATGAGAAGATGGGCAATTCAATGGTGAGTGACCATCTTCTAACTAAAAACCCTAATTATTCAGCTAAATTCTAATGTGAAAGAAAATTTGAGAGGGGAAAAGATAGATTTGAGAAATGTTACAATCTCTACTTGTTTGAATAGAGCTGCCTTACCATGTAAATTTTTTTGAATTATTGGTTAACATTTTCTGGGCTTATGAAATTGTTGGGAATTAAGGTGTCTCAACTTTGGCAATTTCTAAGTTTACTTATTTATTATTTGACATTTTTCTATAATTTTTTTTTTAGGTAAAATGCTGAGGCTGTATATTATATTATATAGAGATAAACATTTTTCTATAATTATTTGGCGTTTATATTATTAAATATTTGTGCTCCATCAAAATGGGGCATGAGATTTTGAGTTGGCAATTTTGCCACATGTTGATGCCTTGAAAATTGAGTTATTAGTTGTCAAAGGATGCCCATTAATAGTATAATATGTAAGGCATGTTTTTAAGAATGCCATGAGAAATCCTATGACAATTGTATAAGTTAAAAATAGGGGAGATTACTTTAGACGTGATAACCAGCGTCTATGACAAGTTATGACAAATTCCTTAGAAAGTAGGAGTCACATATTATTCTTAGAGGTTCCACATGTATGAGGGGTGTGAGAATTTACGCCTCCACTTTTATGAACTATTTTTGAGTATGTATAACCATTTTTGGCACCTAGTTTTGGCCCCTAATATTAGCATTTTATTTACAATACCTTTTGAGGTATCTTGTATTGTATTTGCCTATAAGTTGAAACTTTGGGATAGTATTTTGTATGTTGAATTTGTAGGTACTAAAGCTCTATTGGGATGTTGTCAGATTTCTCATATATTTATGTTGGTGTATACTACTATGAAGGTTTTTTCTACAAGTATATTGTAACCATTGAAGATTTTAATATTAATATATTGAGCTGCTTTGGAGTGGGGTTTTTCTCTTGAAATGATTTTTTCTACATAAATCATTGTGTTGTGATATATTGTTTATTTCAATTTTATATGTGCTTTTGCATTATCTTTGTAGCAAATTAAAATCATATTTGAAATATTTGTATATTCTCCTCCCAAGGTTTAGTATAGGAATTTATTTTTACAACCTTAGCTTCCTTACAAAAATAGTGAATGTGTATTTTTTCTTGTAGAATGAATCATCAAGGGTTCTTTTTAGTTGTTTTCAAAAGCCATTATATGCAAGAATGGTGATAGCCAGACCTTTCTAGAACATGGGTAGATCAATTTATAATATTTTTACTTGATCTATTGACCTTAGTCTTATTGAAATGGATGTAAAATTCCCTTTTACATGGATTAAGGTGAAGAATGTTCCTCCATTGTTGTGATTTATGCTTCTTCATACCCTTAAATTGACTGGAGAAATTTGAAAAGTGAGGGTACTCAGTTTACTCCATCGTATGAATACTAGGGCTTTGATTTTTGTGAAATTAGAGTTTGAAATTCTAGATGTTATCCATTTTCAATCTGAGGATAAAGTTTTCAATGCAAACTCAAGGGTTTGAGAGGACTAAACTCACTTTCTTTATGAACATGAAATCCATTGGAGGAAGGATTGCCCAATTCTAAAAACTAACAAAGATATATCTATTGTGGACATTGTTAACCCCTAAGGAGAAAGTTTGGAGAATGTTTGATGGAAGCGAATAATAGTCCTACTAGTGTGGACATTGATGATTTCCCTTTTTTGTGAAGAAAGACTTGGCCTCATCCATGGAAAAGGCCATTTTCCACTAATCCTCTCTTTCTTCCTAAGGGGGGAAATTAGTGGTTGGAAATGCTAGTGTGTTTACCTCTAGTTTGGATCCAACCTCTATTGGAGGCCATGTAAATTTGGTTTAGCTTGAAGCCTTTGGTTCCCAAGTCTTCTCCTCCCAAGGATGTAGAGGCCTTATCAGTTCCTTATCAAAATCTCTACCAAGGTCAAGGTGTGGCTCTAAAAGATTGCAAACAAGTCCTAGTGAGGAACCCTCTAGAGAATTGCAAGGGAGAGTATCCTGTGGTTTATGAGGGATTATGCCCTAAGTTGAACTCCTCATATGTTGATAGAAGTGAACTTGAGGAGTTCAAAAAAAAGGAAGTCTAGTGACTCTCTAACTTCAATTCTAATAGCAATAAAGAAGAGGATTGAGGAAAAACTTCCCTATTGTTTTGAGAGATTGTTCAAGCTCCTTAAACTCTCCCCGCCACACTTTAAATAAGTGTGAATTGTGTTAGTTGGAATGTTAGAGAATTAGAGGCTTTTGATAAATAGGTTGTGATTAGAATGTTTTACAATTATAGTTAAGGGATTGGATTGTTTGATGCTCTAAGTAGTTGAAGTTGTTGTTTTTGCTTTTAATTGTGCATTAAATTATAGTTGGTCTTTTGCCTATGCCTTTTCTATCTCATGAAAAACAAAGGCAAAGACGATGCAATTATTGAAATGTCTTCCAAATGGGTCTCTGTTGTCAATTTCGGTGCCTCTCTAAAGGAATTAATTTTAGTGAACATGGTTAGTTTGTTAGTTATTGGATTAGTTGCATTTATTTGAGAATTCCATTTTATAAAATGTGCAAATGATTCAATGAATATCAAGGAGTTTTGATGTGCCCTCAAAATTGTCTTTGCATTTTAATGATCTGCAAATCATCGTTAAGATTTTGTGTGTAATTATTTGATAACTTCATTTGGTAATCAAAGCAGTAGGAAGGAAGAGAATTAGAAAATAATCTTTGTTGATGTAACACGTTGTAGTGTTGGTTGAACATGAAAAGAAGCATAAGGAATTGTGATTTGCTAATTGTTGGTGAGAGAATAAGGGCATGAGGAAGCATAGTTGACATATTAATTGAGAAGAAATCGTTGCAACTTTTTGTCATAGCCCTTAGCACAAAAGGAAAAAGCCATTAGTCAAGAAAGTTGTTTTGTATTATTCTTTAAAAAAAATATAGTTCTAAAATTTGGGAAAGATTTGGCAAAGGTGCATTGGATTTTCTTTTGTTTCCTATTTGATTGCTACAAACACATCGGAGGTCAAAATTCAAATCTACCACATTGATGGCCAATGTTAGAAGGTTTTATCTGCATAAGGACTAAATAAGGAGAATAGGTTCAATGATTTTCCTATTTTATTATTGTTTGTTGTTAGGTTGCAAGTAGATAAGTTTACTTTATTATTGGGAGATTAGTTTAGATTATCATACTTTTAACTAGAAAGCACAAAAAAGAAAAGGAACGAAAGAAAAAAATGGAAAGAATGGAGAAACTCCAAATAGATTAGATACAAACAACTATTAGACATTGTTCAACACAAAAGAAGATGGAGAAAGGGGAATGGGTATGCAGAAATGAATAGATAACAAATCCAATTTCCTACATGCAATTTTAACAAAAGAAAGGAAATTTGACAATTTCTAGCCACACAATACAAGGAAAAACAAAGAAAAGGTTACACATTAGATGTAATAATAACCTACGATTTCGGAAGAAAAAGATGAATAGATAACAAATTCAAAAATATTCTTCTTTTCCTTTCAAAAATTGAGCATAAAGTCCCTTTACCAATCCCCATGCATAGCGAGAAAAATGGCCAAAATTGGCAATTACATAGCCAAATATGTAACCTCCTTTATGATAATTAGACTTTACATTTTATAAGGAAATGTACTTCCCTTCCTTCTTGTAATTGTTCAAGTGCCTCTTTTTGGAGTTTACAAATATTTTGAAAATAAAAATATAATTTAGCTCCCCTAAACAAACATCACAAATATTTTATTACAAATATTAGAAAAGTATGCTTATAATAAATTTTAACTTTACGTCAATTTTATGGGCATATGGCTATCATAGCATTTTTTTAAACATTTGATGTGTGATGGTTCTAGGTGCACCTCCCTCCAAAGCATTCAGTCAACCAATTTTGCATGCAAGGAATTGTCTACCTCTTCTATTGACTCAAACAACTTGTTTCTTGATTTCGCATGTCATTTTTTTATTCCATTATTTTCCCTCTGAAATAAAGTCCAAACCTCTAGATCAATCATATGTAATTATTGTTCTTCATCATCTCAATCCTCTAGCATTGTAGAATTGAGATCATTAATTTCCTCAAGGTCATCATCCAACTAATCTTTAGTTTTTTAGTTTCCAAATCTTTGGTTTTTGTTGGAGCTTCCTTATTCCAATCTTCAAGCTCCTTATTATCTAGATCAAGAATGTTTTAGGTGGAATGTTGCAAGACTCAAAGTCATCAAACAAAAGATTTGCCTTTAGGTGGAATTTCAAAAATATTTTTCAACAAAAAAATATTGTGATTGCCCCAATCTTTTTTTCTGATTAGGAATGAAAGATTGGAAAGATTTAAAAGAGCTTGCAATGTTCCTGAAGTATCAAAGTTGTCTTCAATCCACTCTCTTACCTATGAGGTCGCAATCACTAATAAATTTACTAATTCCTCCTCTTCTTGTCCCCATTTTAGAATATTTTTGAAACATTTAGTAGGATTCTCCCTACTAATTTTCATGAGACAAAATCCCTTTTGAGGCATTATTTCAAACGATTCAGTGTGTGTGTGTGGGAGGGAGGGGAGAGGGCGAAATCCCCTTTCTAGTATGTTTTGATGAATGGCATAACCTATTTCCATTCTACCAGTCTTGGAGAATTAAGCAAAGGTCGTGAGTTTCTAGCATAGACCATGGAATATGGTTTCACATTTGCAAATTACCATTGCTTAAAATTTTCTAAAGCCTTCTCAACAAATTCATTTTGTGCATATCAAGCAATCATTGTATTCCATGAAAAATCTCAATTGGAGGCATCCTATTGAACAACTCACCACCCTATATTTAGCTCCACATTTTACATACATATATGCCCTTGTTTTAAAATTTTGAATTTTAATATGGATCATAGGCTACTAGTGAAGGTTGTGGAATATGGCTTTGCACCTTGTTACTAAATGGCATTCAAGCATGAGCATTTCAAACTATACAATGTCTAACAAAAAATATCCTTTCTATTTAAAACCTATTGCAAGGCACAAGCTCTAAAGCATATCTAGTTTAGAAGTTCTATAATATACTTTAAATGTATCTTGTAATCTATGCATAGGTATAGAGGATATTGCAAATAGCATTTCTTGAAAGCCTCTTCAATGAATCAATTATGTGCATTTTCTTTCCCAAAGTCGTCATTCTAGCATGGGCCTAAGAAAATACGAACACAAGTGTAATAAAATGCTTTGTTCTATTTTGGTGTAGGCAAGGAGGTCATTGGTAAATTTTGGAATGTAGTTTTACACCTACAAATTACATTTGCATGAAAGGTTTAAAGCCTTTTGAACACATCCATTTTGTGTATGTCTGCAAATTGGCATATCCCTTTCCACTATGCTTCAATGGGTTTATATACCCTGCCATCTATGTTTTCTTGAAACTTTTTGAAGTCTTTATTAACAAAATCTACTTTGTGGGTGATCCCACAATAATGAGTCCCACTTCTAGGACATCCTGATTTTTTCCTGAAATTGCATATTTTTAAAAAAATATAATGATTTAAGCCTTGAGTGGTTCCATCTAAAGGGTTTTAATTGAAGAGAGTTAGATAAGACCCCCTTAGATCAAACCCTCCTATAATCCCTCTAGTCTTAAATCATACCCACAATGGAGTTTCCTTCGCACCTATCAAAATGCTAACCAAAAACCACTTTTTCTTTACCTTTTGAGGTTATCAAATAAATTCATTTAGAAATTATGTTTTTGTAATAATGTATCCCCTATTATAAGCTTTCCAAAAAGTATAATTTTGAATACTTCTAATTTTATTATTATATTTATTTTTTATTTCTTTTGAATGTAGGTTTTTCACCGACCATTAAGGTATTTGTTTCACACGCAAAAAAATTTAAAAAAAAATTGTGCCTTAGGTATTGATGTCCTTGTTTTAGCCAAAAAAAAAGAATGTTGATACATACGAAACACTTGTTATGCACTATGGCATACACCTCTATCTAAATTATAATTACTCTTATTTCAAAAATTAATTAAAAATAAAATATGGAATACAAAATGATGAAAAAATATCCATGCACTAGATATTGATGTTACAAATCTATATTATAAAAATTATAAATTTATCCTTTCTATAAATTTAAAAAAAAAACAAGTTATTAAAAGTTACATTAAAAAATCACAATTTATTTCTAATTTTTTAAAAATATATATTTTGAATCTACACACAAATCCTCACAAATCACTAGTTTACATCATCTCCAAATTATTAATGGTTTAGTTGCTATAGATTTCATAAAGTGAAAATTTGGTGAAAAATGTCAATTTTAATGTCCTACTTTGGCCAAAATGTGGGACATAGTATTGTGGGTTGACCCTTGTGTGACTCCTACAACAATGCATGCATGAAACCATCATTATGCCTCAACACCTAGCTATCATGGCATTCTAAGGGATTATATTTCTTCTTAAGTGCCTTGTGTTCTTTGTGAGAATGTGGAGATTGTGGGGAAGTTGGAAGTTTTTGTGCATGTCTGCACTTAGGGAAAAATTATAATCGATTTATCTTTGGTTTGTTTGTTTTATTTTAACATAGGGCCAATGGAATTTAGGAGTGCAGAATGAAGAAGCCAAAAGTTTTAGATTTTTCTAAACTTCCTCACAAGTTCAACTTTTTACCTTTATGAAGTCCTTTTTGAACCTTGAGATCTAAGGAAGTCAAGGCACTTAAAACTTCTTGGCCTCAAAGTTTTGTATTACCACATTACATATTTTTTTACATTTTTCTTTATGCATTGCACAAAGCAAAAGGAAGAAATGAAATCACCATTTTTAGCCAATGTCCTCATCAAATCTGCATTTCTACATTTTACTTATAAAATAAATTTATAACCTCATTTTATTTTTATAAAAAAATAGAAGTTTTAAAACAATTAATGATATGTAAATTTAAATTTAGAGTTCACTTTTCCTTTTCTTTAAAATTAAATGTCAAATAGTTTTAAAACTATGAATTCACATATCATCACTTTTAAAACTATGAATTCACATATCATCACCTTTGTAACTTGAAAATGTGCATATAAATATGTGAACTTAAGTTGACAACTTCATGCGAGCACTTTAAAATTCCATTATGAACACTAATGACTATATCATTCCTTAATCAAAGAACTGATCAATTGTGTAATTATTATTTTTTTTATTTTAATGAAGTCACACTTGGAATCAACTTTTGATAATGTATAAATTTTGAGTGAGAATTAAAAGTTTTGAGAGATAAACTAAAAATTTCACTTAAATCTTGTGACTCCATTTATATGAAGTTGGCAAAGAATGAGATAAAATATCACTACAAACCAACTTTCAATTTTTTGAGGAATCTTATACACTATGCTATAATTCGTGTCCACGTGTCAAAACTATAATTTCAAACTTTTAGATTAATTGTGATTGTTATAAGATTTAAAACCATCTAAGAACCAACATGCTTGAACCTCAAAGAGCCACTTAAAGTCTTGTTAACTTTCTAATCCATTATGTCATTTTATAAAAATTGTTAGTTGTGAGAGAAATAAAGATGCTAGAAAGTACCCTTAGATAATACACCTATAAAACTATATTGAGAACTTGTATTTCTACCATTGAAGTCTAACCAAATACTTATTTCCTTCACAAATTAGGTTGATGAGGAAGTTGTGACACCTTGAGGAGATTAAACTTAACTATAAACCACCTTACAACTATAACCAACAGTGAATGACTTTGACTTAATTAGTAATACGACACTTTAAAATTATTGGGAATGTTTATGACCAAGACTTATCAACATAGACATTATTGTTTTCAACTTGATCAAGCAAAGGTGACAAAGAGGCTTCACATACAACTTGGGATACCAACAAAACATGACTTTCAAGAATTCAACTCAACAATACATATCATTTAATGCACATCAAAAATTTTAAAATTTTCAAGCTAAAAAATGAGAATGTATCTAGCTCTAACAAGGGACAAGGACCTTGTAGACATAATAAGACCTAGAATCTCTAGCAAAAGACTAGTACCTTATTCTTTGGCTTATAGATTTAGAAGTTTAACACACCACAGCAGAAAATATAAAGAGACTTTGATACAATAAAATGGAATAAAACAATAAAATACACACACCAAAAATGAATAAACATGACAAAATTTCCTAGGTAACCTATATACATAGTAGGGTATATTCTACATCAACTACTTCACAGGTATCTTGCGAATTGATTAACAAGCTCAAAAAAAAATATGTATCTATGTGAAACAATGAACTACACCCATGAAGTGACCATGAACCAAACTACCATTTCACATTCATGGTGATAAATCTAAATATTTGCAATGCATAAGTTTCATGAATAATAAATCATACCATGATAATTATTTTAAGTTTCATGAATAATAAATCATACCATGATAGTTATTTTAAGTTTCATGAATAATAAATCATGCCATGATAGTTATCCTAAGTTTCACCAATAATAAATCATACCACAATAGTTATCCTCACTGTCAAATTTAGGAGCCTATTGAATCATTTCAAAGTTACCATGCATACCCTCAATCATATATTCTTATATTATACTAGCTATTTCAATCTCTAGCTTTTGGATGCATTCCTAATGACTTGAATTAGAAGAGGAAAAGTATTGAGTTTGATATATTTTGTGTAAACCCCGGGGTGAATAAGTTCCCACTAGTTTAGGATACAAACCCACTTAAAAAACTTACATCCCTCTGTGCTACAACAAACTCAAAAAAAATCTAATGATGATGAAGGAGAAAGAGAAAATATTAGAGATGAACTCTTGGATTCATCAACGATGTTGTCTTCTTTCATGAGTAATGAACGATAGAGAATGACACCATAAATAAAGTCATCATTGGATGCCTTAAGACACCAACTCAAAATAAAGACTCCATGTGACTAAAAGTCTTCCTAAACTTCATTTGACTAATTAATCTTTATTTGATGCTCCTTTAATGCTTCTAACTCCTCAAACCTCCTCTACATGATCTCTACAATACACACTAACTCATAACTCAAATTAAGATTAGATTGCACATTAATGATTATATGAAGCTTTGACACATATTATGCTTTCAATAAGTGAACTCCTTATCTCCATATGTCTAAAATTATAAATGGGGAGACAAAAATGAAAGGTAAACTCTTCAAATTCTCACAACCCAATAAATATTGATAACATTTTCATTATTTTCATCGTAGTTTTCTTTAATATATATGTGGTGTTTAGTGCCATCTTTCTTTTTTTGTTTCATCACATGTATGTATTATTTTTCATTTCCTTTTATAACATTGAAATTGGTACAACCATCAAGAGTGTGTTTTCCCTTCTTCATTAATGTGTGTTTTATTTAAGAAATCAACACTAAGAGAAGTAGAACTATATGATGAAAATATAATAAATTTTCAAAACAAAGAAGTTTCAAGTATGTGGTCATTTCTAAACTTTTATTGTGGGATTTCACCTTCGCCATCCATGAATACTTCATACCTATGCTACATGTATGTCTAATTAAAGATTCCCTTTGATTGAACTCAATGTTCTCCAACTTCTTCATAGGTTATATCATCAAATAAACCTTCATGTACTATGATTATTGGAGTAGAAGGTGGTGTTTTACTTTCTAATTGAGTCCAATTATAATCATTGTGCTTGCAAGGGGTTAAAAATTTTTATTTGTTTAATCACCAATAGAGATTTCTAATTCACTGGCATTATCTTCATTGTGTATATGGTATACTTCAGCACTTTCTTTTTCATCTATCTCCATCTTTTTAGTAGCATCTCCATCATTGGATACTTGAGTGTTCTTCAATATAAAACTTTCTTCTTTAATGCAAGGAGATTTATCAGTGCAATGAGAAAATGTAAAATTATTACCTTCTTCCTTTTGAATTTGACCAATCTTCTATAGTTTTTGGAGTAAATAAGGATGCATTTCTTTCAATTGGATTGGCACATTGCCATAAAAACTCTTGAAAATCTAAAAATTTGGGGTCACCAAGAATCCTATTTTCTTCAAAATTAGGCATAAATGAATATTCATTTTCTTCCTCATCATCACTATCATTGTCAACAACTTATTTCATGTACCATAAATTACTTATTGATCTTTCTTGATGTAGCTTTTTAAATTGTCACCCTTGACAATTTCACACTATGTTTTGCTCCCCTTTAAGTTATTGGACCTAATTAAACAATTAATTTCACCTATCAGGTTGTAAGTCAATCATATACCTTGTCCAAACCCATCACATTTGTTTCACCTTTGCATTTCCAATCCATCACTCCCCCTCATCATTTCATAGGTTGAAATAGGGTTTATTTTAGTCATTTTTAGCTCAAATACATTCAAATTGCATTCATAACTCTGCATTAGGTCATTTAAATCGAAAAACAAAATACAAAGTGTCATTTGCATACATTTAGGCATCTTGTATATAGTTAAAAAGTGAAAATTGCATGTACTTTACTTTCAAAAATCAAATTCATATCATCATTTTTAGAATTAGCATATTAAAATTAGTTAATTTTTGTATATTAGATCTGAAAATTGTATTTACAACTATCATTTATTGTTCAACCATTTTTTACATTCTTGCATACTTGTATATTGAATTACATTATCATAAATTGAGCAAAATCTAGAAAAGTATTCACTGTTAGACTTGTTTGCACATAAACACAAAAACCTTAAACAATATAGAAGACAGTAAAACTTTTAATTTTGCAAAAGCTTCCCTAGGACATAGGCACCATAGTCATGCCTTTTCTGGCTCAGATTTCTGTCAGACATCTGTCTCTATGTTTTTTGTTTGTTTATGCTCTCTGATTTTTGTTTCTGAGTGTTTTTTTGTGACTATTTGATTGTTTAGTGTCCATTGTGGGTACACTTAGTGTTTTATAACGTGTATGAGTTTCACAACATGGTGTCCTATTTTCAATACTTCAGTGAGACATAGTTCTAGACTTATGGCATCTTGTGTTGTTATATCCGTTGTGGATCTTGAGTCTTCCAACTCTTTCATGCAAAGTGTTGTCAATACTCAACCCATTTTGGACTCTATCCCTAATGCTACCATACCAATGATAACCTTACAGTCACCCATTTTACGAACGTTGAGACTATGGTTGTCCATATTTTTGAAGACAAACTGAAACAGATGGAAAAGATTTAGAAATACTTCAAGACTATGTGAGTATTGAATATCTTGCTGGTACGGTAGTCCCTATAATAGATAACATGAGGAAATTGATTAATGATGACTAAGGATTAGAGGTTTTGCATAGCCTAGCGCATATAGTTGATACTAATGTACCTATAATGCTTAGTTGTGTTCAAGCTTTGAGAAACATTCAAAGTCAAGGAGGAAATCAAGTCTCTCTCCCTGCAACTATAGCCTTTATTCCCACATACACAAATCTAATTGTTGCTTCAACAATACAGCAAAGCATTGGTATAACTCAAATATTAGGCCTCTCCACTGGAAATCCTTATGGTTTTGGATCTTCACATGTGACACCTTAATTTTCAACCCCTCCCATAAATTTGCAACATAGTATCCCACCAAGCACATACACAATCCCACCATATTCACCACATTCTCAAAACATGTCAACCAATGGTTCTGTCATTAACCAAATTTTATAAAATGTAACCCCACTTCAACAACAAATCTCAACTTTGAGCCAAAACCAAAAACGGACAACCATTGCAATATGTTAAAAGAATCCCGTTGTCACTTGAAATTTTGAAGACATCAATGCCACAAAACATAGAGATACCTCAATTTAACAAGTACAACGTAAAGAAGACCCTAGCAATCATATATCAGTGTATACGGCCTTGTGTAGTGATTTCATTTTTGAAGATAAACTCCTGGCTAAACTTTCTCCTAGGTATTGAAAGACACGACTCTAGAATGATTTTGTTCATTGTCGAATAACTCAATCCACTTCTTTAATGAACTTTTTGAGGCTTTCCTCCACCTTTTCAAAGTAAACATTGGACCTAAAATTACATTAAATGACTTAATGTGATGCAAAAAAAAGCAAAATTAAAAGGTCATAGACTTCATAGGCTGCTATCAGTTACTTTATTCAAAAATCAATCTTACTTTACCTGATGCAGATGTTCAAAGAATGTTTATTGAAAACTTGAAACCTAACATAAGGGATAAAATCTTGTTGATGAAATATCCATCCTTTATAAATTTTTGTATGACCCTTCATGATTACCAAAATTCCGTTCGTCAATATGAAGAGACATCTTCATCTACTCCTACTAGGAAATCCAAATCAGTACCTCAAAACAGCTATCAACCATTCAAGAAGCAAAACAAAAAATTTATCAAGTTACATGCACCTCAAACAACCAACCATATTGAACCTCAAGTTGCTACCATAAATTCAACTCCATACCAATTTAGACTACATGATAGATAATTTACCCAGTTGTCTGACACCCTTCGTTCAATCATGTTGCAACTTTGAATAAGAACTTAATTTGATTGCCTCCGGCTAAACTTGTGGACACAACCAAACCTCTACCACCAAGTTACAATCCAAACGCCTTCTTTCAATATCATCGCACAAGTGGACATGATACAGAACAATGCATGTGCTTAAACATCATGTTCAAGACCTCATTAATTCTAATCACATCAAGTTGAGTGGTGTTAATGATCAAGGGATTTTTTTGCCCCACCTAACCAAAACTTGCAATTTTTTACCAATCAAATGCCAAACCATTCATCCAAATTTGTGCAATCTTGTGATGATATGAATGATGAAAAGAATAGTGATGGCAATAACAATGAGAAGGAAGTAGATAGCACGATTTCTTTAATAGATGTTCAACCTCATAAGGGAAAAACCTTTGTGTTACCTGACATTGCTTTCACCCATATTGACGCATCCATACATGCACCTGATGGTCCTCTCTATATCATCAGACGTACTAATGATAAACTTGTATGAATAATACTCATTGATCTTGTGTATGTAGAGAATGTGATCATGGAGGAATTCTTATTTTTGCAAGAACTCTATCAAGATTCTTATAAATAATAGAAAGCATGGATCAAAATGCATGATGGTTTTGCTTTCCCTACAATTGATTTGATCACTCTTCCTCTTAAATTTGGACCGAAACAATTAGATGTATCATTCTCGATCATCCCAATCTTGAACCCATTTCATGTGAAGCTAGGCCACCCATGGCTATGCTCCATGAATTTCTTCACATCGGTTATTCGCAAGTGCATAAAGTTCCCCTTTGAAAATGAGATATTTACATTGCATCATAATGGGTTTAATCCTTTGTCTTCCCATGGGAACTTTTCATTAGATTTCTTTTGGCCTCAACCTATGGAACCTATTAAATTGTGTAAGGAGTTATGTTTCAATTCATTCCAAAATTTTAAGGCAAGGCACATAACAAAGTTATCTCTTACCAATATTCCTGAAAATGATAAGACCATGGTTGTTCCTCCTCCACTAGTTATGGATGAGCCCATTCCTGAAGAAAATACCCTTCTAAGTAGTCAAAGAAAATATGTTATAGTTCCTCCACCCATATCATATAAAATACCAAGAGACAATTGAACGATTCCTTTTGTGCCTCCAAAGATAAAACAAGTGTATAGACCTAAAGAGACAATGGTTTCCCAAACCCTAGTGGTTCCTTCAATTCCTCCCTTAATGGAAGAAAAGAAACCAATGGTTGAGAAACCCACTCCTACCCCATCACAAATTGAAAAATCTACAAGAAGAAACTAAAATACTAAAGAGCATAGGCGTAAACACCATGCTCTCGCTCATCTATTGGAAGAAAAGAATAAAACAGTGCATGATAATCTAACACCCATGCAAACAACTCAAGAAGAATTATAACTTTCACCAAAACAAGATATGGAACTAAAACAAGAAAATACAACTGTTGTTGTTAATAAAACCTCTTATTGTGATTAATTTGGATGATGAAGATGAAATTGCTAAAATTGATGAACAAGTCCATAATGAGCTTAATATGTTGCTTTCAAAGAAAATGAATTTAGATGGAGGAAACCATGATGATCCTACTGATGAGAGTTACCCACCACCTATTGAATTTGGAGATGCTCCTAGTATGAAACTTGATGTAGTCCCTTTAGCTAGTTGTCTTCCTTCCCTATATGATGAGCAAGATTGGGATGCAGACAACTTTCTTTAGGTCATCTCGAATATGTGGTACTCCTTTATGTTTGTTTCGTGTGTTTTTTGTGTTTTCTTGCATGTGTTGTGATCTCTCGTGTTGTGTTGCTTGTGTGTCTTTATGATTGTGAGTTTTATTTGGATGACCCTTGTTGCTTTGTTGGTGTAAGGATATAAAGGAAATGAACCTATCGTGTCATTCCTCTATTTGTATCTTCATTCTTCTATATGTCATAAACTTTATCTTTTATTTTTTGTCTTATGTTTTCCTTTTGGGGCCAATGCAAGGCATTGAGACATTTAGGTCTCTTCCATGTTGACCCAAAAGTTTGTTTTCTCTATGTGTCATTCATCCATTGTAGTCGTTGTTTCATGAGTATTTGGGGAATGATGTCAATTCCAAGCTCTATTATATCATTGTAGAAAAGACGTATACTAACCCTTAATCCATGGATCCCTTAGATGTTCATATTCTATGTTGTTTATTGCATTGCATTTGGGGGAAACCCCTTATCATGACGCAAATTTATTAGAAAACGTATCATTGGTAAAGGGATTTCCAAATATGCTCTCATATCCTTATCACATGACATTTATTATTTTTCTACTTTAAAGCAATTTCTCACAGTATGGTGTCTTACAATTTCTTTAAAGTGGGGGCATACATTGGCATTTTTTGTTTCACTTCCTTCACAGGCGTTGAACTTAGTGTGGCATTGGCATAAAATTTTGATCATTTTGTAGCACCTTATCAGAGTTATCAAGGAGTATAACTCTTGTTATGGTTTTCATGGGTATACACCTAATGAAAATTTGTCCTCACTAGACCTAGTGTGTTTCTCATTTTTTCCTTGTCTTAAGTGCTCACCTAGTGAATATCAGACTTCACTAGCTTGTGTTGCCTTCTTGTTTGTGATTCACCTAGAAAATATCAAACTTTGTTATGGTGTGAGTCATGAATGCATTTTGGTGTGGATCCTAGCATAACACATATTGCTAGCTCATGATTATCCATACCCTCCTTTTACATTTTTACATTGTGTATGTTGTTTTATTGCATTTCATACATGTGTGTTCCTTTTTGTTTATGTTAGTTTTCCATGGGATGTTGGATCCTGGGGGATTGTGCGCTCCCCCTTGATCATTAGTCATCTTATCTCTTCAATATCTTTACATTTGGACTCCTCATGACATATATTTCTCTACTTTAGTGTGAGTCTGAGCATAAGTTCATACTTTCACTAAAGTGGGGATTAAATGTAGCATCGTAAATTGTCATCCTTGATAATTTCACAATATATTTTTCTCCCCTTTAAGTTATTAGACCTAATTAAGCACTTAATTTCCTAAATTATGCATTCTATAACTTATTTTAAATATTTTCTAACAATTTGCAAGCATAAAAAATGCTCTCATTTAATACTTTGTCTGCGACACTTTTATTTTTGAAAAATAGGGTTGGGACATTGGCGCCTAGGGCACCTATGTCCCTTATTTTGGCTCCAAATTCAAATATGTTGGTGTCAGCATTTTATTATTTGAAATTAAAATGTATAAAGTCAGTTGTTGGGATTCAATTTTCAAGAAACTAGATTAAATGGCTATAAATACCTAGTTATTGCACCGTTTGAAATCTATCTAGAAACAAGTGAAGAAATCTAGCAAGTTGGAAAATTTATGATCAAGAAATTCTCAAGAGCATTATTCAGCAAGTTAGGAGTAGCCATTAAAGGATTTGTTACAACAATTCAAGATCCAACATCATGTCAAATTTTATGTGAGTTTGTTCATGTTCGTGTTTTCATATTGTTTGTGAAGGTTAACTCTTTGTACATCTCCAAGAAATTCAAGCCACTCAAGCCAAGAAAGCAAGCATGACTCAGATCTTGAGGTGATGTGTATGACTTCAGTCATTCAATGAATCCATTGAAGGCTAGTGAGTTGTAGCACTTTGTGATTTCATCATTTCTTCATTTCATTTATCCATTATCATTGACATTGCTATTGTGGAAGTGGAAACACTAACACAGGGTTTGACTAAGGTAAGCCCCTAAATGGCACAACCTTTCCTCTCTCTTTGAATGTGTGGGTTTCAGATCTAAAGAGAATGGGATGAATTTTGGAGGTCAATCACTCATTTCTACAATTGAAGCCCTACACCTTGACAACTTACAGAAACTCAATTACAAAATTATCCAACAATGATCCGACAAGTTTGCAAATGGGAAACGGAAGTGCAGATCTGACATTAAAGGACTATGAAAATACATCTAAGTTTTCCCTACTAAGACAGTGGTGTCTGGGGCACCTATGTCCTCAATTTTCAGCTCCAGATTTGAATCACACATGCATAGTGTCTTGTCCTTTTGTTTATGTTGTCTAATTTTCTTTTTGACTTCTCAAACTTTATGTATTTGCATCAAAATTGTAATTGGAATCATTAGGATAATTAGATCATTGCATTTCATCCTTAGGATATTTCCAAATTTGGTTAAGGGTTGGTTGAATCACCTATCAAAATGTAATTCAATCACACACCTTGTCCAAATCTATCAAACCTTCATTCCACCTTTTCATTTCCAATCCACACTTCCAATCCATCTCTCCCCTTCATCATTTTTAAATGAAATTTTGGAAAGGTGTCAAACCCTAAGGTAAAAACTCAAAGGTTTCCCTTTCCCCATGTTTCACTTGATACCAAACCACTACTCCAATTTCAACCTTCAAATAGATTTTCTAACCTCCATTCTTGAGGAGATATCTTCAAATTCTTGAAAAAAACAAAATGCACCAACACTTCATTTCCCTAGTAAAGTTGCCAAAATATACTGGTAAATAGATTTGTAACTATGATGTTTAATTGAACTCAACATGACTTGTCCAATGGGTAGAGACTTTTTTTTTTACAGAAGTTGGAGAACTTACCATTGAATGAGTAATTTTCCTCCATGTTTGAGAGGGAAACTCTCATAGGATATTTTTTTCATGCAATTTTAACCATAAGTACAAAAAGGAAATAAAATGGGAAGAATGGAGAATTCCTGGATAGATCAAATATGGAAAAATATTTCAAATTTCTCAACATGAACAAAGAAGGAAGAAAGGAAAATTAGTATGCAAAAAATGAATAGATAACAAATTCAATTTCTAAATACAATATTAGCAAAAGAGAGGAAATTTGATAGTTTACAACCATAAAATACAAGGGAAAATAAAGAATAAGTTGCACATTAGATGTAATAATAACCTGCAATCTAGGAAGAACAAGGTGAATAGATTACAAATTCAATAGCATTCTTTTTTTTAATTTAGTACAAAGTCCCTTTAACAATCTCTATACATAGCTACAGCAAAATGGTTGAAGTTCCCAGTTATGTAACTAGTTGTGTAACTCCCTTTGTAATAATCAAAATTCATTTTATAGGAAAATATTCCCTTTCTCTAACCATTCAACTACCCTTTTGGGGGGATTTACTAATATTTTGGAAATAAAAATATAATAATTTCACATAAGCAAACATCATAAATATTTTATTACAACAATTAGAAAAGTATATTTATAATATAATGTTAACTCCTATGTAATTTTAATTAGCATATGGCTATCACAACATTTTTTCAAGCATCTAACATGTGTTCGTTGTAGGTGCACCTCTCTCCAAATTATTTTGTCAAAGAATTTTTAGAGCAAGGAATATTCTACCTCTTCTACAAACTCAAACTTATTTTCTAATTTCATAGAAATCGTTTTGTAGTTCCATAATTTTCCCTCTAAAATCAAGTCTAGGCCTCTCGATCTGTTATATGCCTTTACAATTCTTCTTTGATATCTCAATCCACTAGCATTGTAGAATCAAATTCATCAATTTCCTTGAGTTCATCATTCAACTAACCTTCATTTTTTTCATTTTCCAAATCTTTGATTTCCATTGGAGCTTCCTCATTCCAATCTTCAAGATTATGATTTTAGGTGGAATGTGTTAGGATTAAGGTGACATCAACCTTGTAAATCTTGTATTTAATTATTTCAAATATTGTAAATAAATGCACATAAGAGATGAATGTTTTACTAGCAGTGGTAATTTTTTTCCATCAAGATTTTACTAGTACAATAATTAATTTTAATTGGTGGTAGTAATTATTTCTTTATGGGCAAGAAGTTACTATTTACCAGATAAGTATCTTTGAGGCTATGAAAGTTCTAGGAACTCAAATTTTTGTGAGGTTGTTAATACACTTGTAACCATTTTTCCATGGCTATTATAAGTCCATGGCAATTTTTGAAAGAAAAAAAAAAAACCACCTTGAGAATATTAATAAACTAGGCACCCATTTTGGTGAGTCGGTTATAACCTACAAGGGCTATGTTAAGCATGTTGGGAAACTTCCAAGGTAGGGTGTTAGGATGTATCTTGGACATCCATATAATAGATGCTTAAGGAGGGATAAGTAAGAGGGAGAGAATGTGAGGAAATTCTTGTTCACATGTGCTTGAGGGAGTCTGTGAGTAGAGTGAATGAAAGGTGCTATCGGATTGAATATTGAAGAGGATATTTGGAAGTAGATGTATTGTAATCTTTCATTTGAAGATAATACATGATTTATCTCTCTTCTTGGTAGGGTTTTTTTCTACAAAGGGTTTCCATGTAAAGCTTGTATTGTGAGATGATCTTTTGTAGTTTCTTGCATTCTTATTTTGTTGATTTGTACCTCTTTATTTTTGCTATTGCATGGTGATTTATTCCTTTTTATTTTTATTTTAGTTTCATTTATAGTGGTTGTATTAAGCATGTTTTTTATTATAGGAAAAAGAGGTTTTGAAGGGGCCCCGAAACCCATTACAATATAAGTCGTTGCTTCATCATATAATCAAAAGCAGGACAAACAGCCAAAAATTAGCCAAAAACCAACAAATAGATAGCCAAAAAAGGCACAAAAAATAGAAGCAAACTAAAGATTTTTCATAATGTTTGTAGCTTCAAGATCACTGTCAATAATCTTCTAATTAGCATTCATAAATTCCACCACTTCATCAACAGGAATACCAGTCTTTGCATTAAGCTTTGTCTTATTGTGAGTACGAGCAGAAGGACCAGTGTCATTAGTAGTATTAAGCTGCATACCACCCTCAGTCATCAAGTCTTTGGTTCGAGAACTATTTCTCAGCCATTTCCTTTCCTTCTTGTTCAGAAGACGCAAACCTGTAGCCTCATTACACATGGCATGTCTACTAACCTCTGCAACCTTATCTAACTTTCCTTCCAAAATAGCAAACTTTTGCTCATAATAATTCTTCATTTTGATCACTTCATTAGCAACCATCTTGAGAGTATCAAAGATCTGGTTGACTTCAGCCTAAATCTTATCAATTTTAGCCTGCATAATCAGCTCCTTAAAAGAGGGGGCCTCATTATCATTAGTGCAAACCACTCTGACCCTAACATTAGTAGAATTCATCTCATGAAACACCCACTTAAAAAGCTTAAACAAATAAAGGGAGTGTTGCTTAACAAGGCCAAGATAATCTGGCATAACCACCCTCCTAAAATTAAAACCATGTTTATCAATGGCATAATCTGCATCAGAGTCCTCACTGGATGAAGCATTCTGCAAATTTTCCTTCCCTTTCTGAGCAGACATTGCCACCCTTTTATCCACATTTTGATCCAACACCTGGTTCTCCATAATAGGCACACTTCCAACAATCCCCTGTTGTCCATCCCTCTCTAAAAACCCTAGAGAGCTATTCTTTTGCTGAACCTTTTTGTTTTGCACATTAAGAGCAGGGGAAACCCCTGACTGGCCCTTAATGATCCTAACCTCCTTTCTCAAAGACTCCCTCTCAGGCCCCTTCACCTTCTTACCACTAAAACCCTTCCTAGGAATAGAATGTTGGTTGGGCCACTCGACCTCACCCTCAACGCCTGTGTCATACCCATCATGCATTGAAGAAACTGGGGAAATAGCCTTCTTTTTTTTCTTTCCATCATGCTTTCTCTTATTACCCCTTGCTTCCTTCATAGCTTTTGGCTTTTGTGAGGACTTCACAATCTCAACCTCAACACCCAACTCCACAACTTTGGAGGGAGCATTGGAATGAGGCTTTTTCCTCTTCTTACCCTCAGAATCAACAAGAGACTCCATATCACCTTCCAAAGAAGCCTCCAAACCAAGGGAGTGGTCCTCATCCTCAGAATTCTCCTCAAAACCAATAACATATTCAAGATTTTTATTTTTACTATCAACATAGGGTTGATTTGGGAGGATAATCACCTTAACATATAGTCCAGTATCAACACAATAAGACCTTCATGGAGTGTAGGATTCTTATGGTTTCGTTTGTGATCCCTAATGCCAGTTTCCAATGAAACCAAGAGGTAATATGGAAATGACACTTGCTTTTTATGTCTAAAATGGTTCAATAAAACATAATGGTGCCCTCAAATAATAGAAAAGTGACCATCCAAAGTAAAGTACCTCATTATCTCCTTCATGACATCTCTCCAAATTTCCTTGAGAGAACACAGATATCCACCACATTTCATCAATTCCAACTTCCTTTGCTCATTGTGTTTGAAGAAAACATCCATTGTCAAACCAGACTCATTCTTGTCTCTATAAAATTTCATCCCATCCATCGACATACTAGTAATTTCTGCAATTAATTCCTCAGTGATCGCAACTTCCTTGCCCTCAAATCCAACACCTTGTTATGCCAAGCCTCCAAAAAATCTTGGTATTTCTTCTTATCGAACCCATGTAGCCTCTCCATGTATGGGGTAACTCCCCCCGCTTCCAAAATCTCCCATAGCCTCTCGTTAGCTATGACAGAGTCACAAGATTTGGGCTCGAATCTATTTCAACTTCCACCCATGGTTGCAGAATGCAAAAATCCCAACAAAAGGAAAAATTTGCAGACAATCTGGATAAACTTAGCTAGCTTGCAATGGAAAATAGGAAAATTCAAGAACACAAAGGCTTCCCAACTACCCATAATCCATGTGGAATTGAAAATGTGGCAGAGGGAAATCATGAGAAAAGAGGGCCTAGTCATTCAAGCCCACACACCATACCACCCGACCTTTCCTCTCAACAAGCTACACCTCAAAGTAGAGCTCCACATAAGGAACACATGACAATAGAACATCATTAAAACATACTCCTCAACAATTTTGAGCATCATGTTGAATAATAGAGCGAACCTCGAGGGGTAGGAGATCATGTTCACCCCACACCTTTGCATCATTTACCCCATAATTAGCGAAATAGTCAGACAACCTATTTCCTTCTCTATAAACATGAGAGATATGGCATTGATCAAAGGATTACACTATATTGATAGCATCATTAATTAACACCTCCATCGTCCAAGAAGGGTATGACAATTTTTTAAGATAATTAATGATATTGAGGGAATCACCCTCTAGCTAAATCTTATTAAATCCTTTTGATTGTGCAATTTTCAACCCATGGTAGGTTGTAGATATTAAGCATGTTAAAGTGGTTGATTTTGGAATTATAAATAAGTTGAAACTCTACATAGTAATTACATATTAAGGAAAATTAATTTTATATTTGCATATTGTTGGAATTTCAATTCGCACCTTTGGAATGCAAATTAGAAACAGACAGCTATGCACAGATAAACTTCTCTTCAAATTAGGAGGGAAAGCTCCCTCTTTGCTAATTATACTTAAAGAAAGCAAACTAAACTATTTGTCAATCTTTTTGTTCTCAAATAAGAGTGCAAGGTTATAAAACTCTAGCATCGTAGCCAATATTTTCTCTTTTTTAATTTCAACTACGATTAAGCCTACTCTAATGATGCTTTTAACAACTCAAGTAAATTCAGAGCTTAAGAGTTAAAAGTAAACAAGGAATGATCTTGACACAGATACTTAAACAAACTCTCTCTCAATGCACACATGAAGACTCATTGTACTTTTTGATGCAAGCTGAAATAAATACTATCTAAGTAGAACATATAAAACAAAACTTAAGAGAGTAGATCAAAGCAACAAAGCAGGCATAAGATTTCCTTTCTTAAATTTCAAATAATGATTACACTTTTGGGATAGCAAGATTGTAGCAATAATAGGCTTATAGTTTTGTGATCAAACCATAATGCATTGACACAAATAACACATGAAACTGAACAATATCTTGCAACAAAAGGCAAGCATGCAAGCTTGTTCTTACACTAAGTGAACTAACACTGAATAACAACTTGCAGGAAAAATTAGGCTCAACAATTTTGTTATCACAATAACGGTTAAAGAAAAATGGGCAAGGCTACCCTTATCTATACACAAGCAAAGGAGTAGGGAACCCTAAAATCTCCTTGCTTTTACAACAAGACTTGCCAACATGCAAGCTTTATTTCTAAAACTAAAACAAGATAACTATCTAACAACTTCTTGAAAGAAAAAAATAGGGATAGTGCCAACTATTACAACTTTGAATTTCTCTCTCACAAAGAATAGATAAGGATGAAACAAGAATAGCAAGAAACTCAAAAAAGGCATCGAGTTAATTGTTGCTTTAAATCTCAACTACATCTGCCAAAAAGTTGAAAACTGCCTCTTTATCAGGAGTTTGACACTATCTAATTCCGCTTTTCTAGAATTTTCTCGCCTTCTGCAATTGATCTTAGAAAATCTTTGACCTCTTCAACTACTTTATTGAATCTTGTTGACATCATGGTAATCTGATTCATCTTTCCGGCAATAGGATCACTTCTAAAACTATCACGAACAAGATTCTGGAACTCTACTTGCACTTCATCAAGATTAATGAAACCTCCATCATCACGACGATACCAACAAGGGATTTGTGAAACAAATATGCTTATGAATTTGAGGACATCAACAACCTTTTTCTATATTCATCAAGTTCTTTTGATATTCTTTCATAATTTTTTACCTTGAAGAGATGTTTTATCCATGCAAGAATCTATCTTTTATGTTCTTTTGCAGCTATTGAATCATATGTTTTCCTCAAATCTGAAATGATAATCTCATGCATTGGTTTCACCTTTGCCATACCCTACTCAAACCCCTGAATTCCTTGGCGCAGATCATGGGAATTATACCTTAACTAATACATCTCTGAAAGCACAAATCTTCCCTTGATGATGAACTACTCTATCCAATCTTGCATATGCTTCCCATATACAACCAATTGTCAAGTAACTAGTGTTGATCAGTCAGTGTTTCTAGAACCTCGGGAAGCAATAGAGTGGTTTGTGAAGTTTTGTGAAGTAGATTAGAAATATATTGCCATAGCTGTCGATTTTCAGCCTTGAGGGTTGCCTTATCCTCTCCATCCTTAAGCACTCTTTCCTTCATATTTCTTGTGGCAACCTCAAAGAAATTCACATTGGTATGTCAAGTGCTTTTGTTGAGATTGGCCTTGACAATCATGAAATCATCAATCTCAACCTCATCAATATTCTTATCTTCTGGAGGCATAGCAGTCTCAATGATAATCTCGCCATTTGGATTCTTCTCTATGTGAACTTGTTTCTTAGGCTTCTTCACTGGTGAATCTTGGTAAATACTATCAAGCTCTGCAAAGTTTAGCTGATACAAAGGCTTCCTTCTCTTCCTTCCTAAGCTGTTCTCAAGCCAAGACAAGGTATCTTTACTAACTTCTCTAGGAAGCTTGGCTTTAGCTTCATCAACCTCTTCAACCTATGAATCAATATGGATGGGAGAAGACCTCAGTGACGGTGGAGAATCAGATGAAAGGCACTGCTTTTTCTTGTGGTGTTGGCTCTTCAGGTGGAACTTCTAATACGACTATTGGTTGTTCTTGATGAAATGCATCAAAGAATTCCAACTTTCTCCTTACATTATTTTCCATTCTACCAATCTTCAAACTTTCTGGAGGGTGGCATATAGCCTTCATTCTTGGTTTTGGTTTGGAAGAAGAAGGTAGGGATGATTGCACTATTGGTAGCTCTGTAACTGGAATAGATTCCTTTCGTGTCCTCTTGAAGTTTAGGAATATCTTGTTGTTTTTAACAATCCTACTCATTTTTTCTTCAATTGAAGTGCTTTCTTTGATGGACCAATTAACTTGTGAAAGCGGTCGTTGCTCAATTTGATCTCTAGCATACATAGGAAGTATTATTTCTCCATCATCATTGGACAATCCTTCTATATCCTCCGACAAGAAATCAGCCATCTACTGGAGTGTAAACCTGTTGTAACTGCACCTGCGCACCTCAAACTCATCCTTGTAATTAGCCCAAAAATCTTCAACTACGGGAACATGTGCTCGATTTTGACCAAGATGAGATGCAAAGAGGCCATAAGGATCGTATGATTGCCTCTTGTTGAACAACTTGAGGCCAAAATTTGATATTTCATTGCCCATCACTTTGGCATCAGTCGATGATCTACATCTGTAGATACCCATATTAATTGGAAAACTAAAAGCAGCCTTCTTTCAATTCTACAAGAATGTGTGAACTTCATACACTTGCCTCAGAAACTCCATAAACACCACCTCATGTGTAGGATACCTTGGAAACATGATTGGACTATTTGAGAAACCGTACACTCTGATGTAGGAGAATGTAGGAAACTGGATGAACCAATCATCCCACTCCACCATTACCACTCTGGAAACTGATGAAATCCATACATGCAACTCATTGTCTAAGTCTCTCACTATATGCATCAAGAATTCATCATTCACCCACCTATAATGATGTGATAACTCTGAAAACTCCAACTATGGGTAATGATGATATACATGTGTAATACCCAGAGTTCCTACAATATTCAAACCTCTAAATTTACCTTGATAGTCCATTAGGTAGACAAGGTATGAAATCATGTGAAACTCATGGATTTTGAAATATTTTGTTATCTGATGGTGAAGACTATCGCTGATCAAAGTTGGCTAGTCATAGAGCTCTATTTTATTGATGATGTGAAAGATGATATAAAACATCCAAGGCTAGAATTTAGTGGCTTCTGCTTGACCTGTGACTCGGTTGAGCATAGTAATCATTATTGTAAACTCCTTGAATTCTCCACGCCCGACATTCTTTGGAAAAGTGTTGTGTTTCTCCTTCAACCATCTTTGTGCAATTTTCTTTCAGTATTTTTCCTTGTGCATGTGCCACACCTTTTCACACTCTTCAATGGAGATGACTAAATTTTTCGACCAAGGTGGAATTGAAAAGAATTTTTCTACATCATCTAGTTTAAGGCTGCAAACAACTAGCCCATTTTTTGCTTGTATTTCTCGTGTTACAGGATTGTAATGCTTGACACAAGCGATTACAAACTCAAGGCTCTGCACCAAGACAGGAATTGAAGCTACTGCAAGCAACCCAAAGTGACCAAGATGTCTGATTGCAACATTTCCTACATCTTCCAAAGCACGCAAATCAAACACTAGATTTATATGATGTAAATCATTTTCAAAAGTTTTGATATAATCATGATACAACGTTGGATTGGTTCTGAATTTCATGGGAGAGAACTGCATGCTGAAAAACTCAAATTTTGACTGTAAACTCGACTAGGTTTGAAAACTTTTTTACACAAACTACTGAAAATAGAATGTTGATTTCTCTTGAAAAAGCAGTTTTCCAAAAAGAAAGTTGGGACCTGGGTTTTCTTGAGAATCACGTTTCAAAGGGACCCAGATTGTCTGATTTTGAAAATGTTGATGGTTGATTGAAAAAAGCAAAAACCCTAAAATTTTAGGATTTTCCCAGAAAAAGTTGAGAGCTAGGTATTGTGTAGAATCATGTTTTAGAGAGAACCAGGTGAACAAATTTTGGAAAAACTAAGGGTTTCCCAAAAAATCACGGAAAAAGCAAGTTCTTGAAAAATAGAAAATTTTCCAAAGTTGTAGAGAATCAAAAATCAAGTTGGCCCAGATTGATGGAAATTGAGAAAGATATCCCCTTCTAAAAATTTGAAGCATGAAAAAGTGAGCTTTTGAGCAACCTGGTCTAGAAAATATGAAGAACTTTGAAAAAGCACCACGTTTTAGCCTTCAAATCTTGATATGAATAAAATTATATGTTTCCTTCTCTCTTGCTTTGGACACCACCTACAAAATATGTGAATAACAAATGCCAAAGCCTCCTTAAATAGGTTTTGAGGATAAAAAAATGCTTTATTCTCTAGCTTTAGATCTTTGAAGCCAATCCTAAGCTAGGTTCATTGAATGTGGACACTACTTCAAATGTTGAATGATGAAATTCAAAAAATTTACTAAGGAATTGATTCTTGGATGACCCTCTTGGAAAACTTATCCATTTTTCTTGAAATTTCCAAATTTTGCTTGATTTTGACCTCAATTTGATCCTCAATTTTGGGCACTCAGTGAATCCTATGAACTAGCTCATTATCTCATTGTGGAGCCTGATTGATTCTGAGATGATTGTTCTGGAAGTAACATTTGATAAAAACTGGTTTTGGACCCCCAAAATCTTGGGCGCCCCTGGCTACTAGGGGTACCTTTACTATCTAGAGATAGCTATTTTTTTGATGTTCTTCATTTTTACCTTCAAATGAGTTCTCTATTGAATTTTTATTTTCGAATGTTCAGGAGATCTGATGAATTGACTACTAGATTCGCTAGACAGCTCGAAGTATTTTGGAAAGATTGTTTTGGAGGTTGTATATCCTTAAAACTAAATCTAAGGGGTCAAAAGCTTGGGTGCCCCTAGCTAGCTGGGCCGCCCAACTCCTCCAGAGTTAGAATTTTTCTATGTTTTTCAATCTTTTCTTTTGACTTTTTTCAATTTTGCATGTGTTTATCCCTCCATTCAATATGTGATATCTGGCATTTGATAAATCTATGATATTGCTATTAGGATTCAACCGTGTAGTTTCGAGTCAAACTCATTGACCCATGTTTCATGAGTAGTGGTTCAACAAGAACCCATCTCTCATGATATCGAATGGTCCACTTAGCACTCATTGCATCTAGGTGATGCTCACATAGGTGAAGCAGTCCGTCCCGGGAGGTCACCCATCCCAGTACTGCTCCAGCTCAAGCGCTTAACCAGGGAGTTTTCTCCAAGGTTAAGCCCGCTTGAGTTGTTACCCCATTTGCAAAACCTTCAGCAAGTGTTGTGCCTTATGAACCATTCATAATAGAGCCCCTTTAGCTCATCAATTGATAAGTAGGAGGTATTTTTCCACAGCGTGTCAAATTATGATATTGCTATCAGGATTCAACCGTGTATTCAAACTCATTTGCGAGGATATCGAGTAAGGATTCCAGCGGTGGGATGGGTGCTTCACCTCTGTGAGCATCACCTAGATGCAATGAGTGCTAAGTGGACATTCGATATCATGAGAGATGGGTTCTTGTTGAACCACTACTCATGAAACATGGGTCAATGAGTTTGACTCGAAACTGTTGAACGATAGCAATATCATAATTTGTGAAAAATACCTCCTACTTTATCAATTGATGAGCTAAACCTCTATATGAATGGTTCATAAGGCACAACACTTGCTGAAGGTTTTCAAATGGGGTAACTAAGGGGCTTCACCTACTTGAGCCACTGACCTCCTCATGAGCATCACCTAGATGCAATGAGTGCTAAGTGGACCATTCGATATCATGAGAGATGGGTTCTTGTTGAACCACTACTCATGAAACATGGGTCAATGAGTTTGACTCGAAACTACACGGTTGAATCCTGATAGCAATATCATAATTTGATACGCTGTGGAAAAATACCTCCTACTTATCATTTGATAAATCTTCTGAGATTATTGAGAGATCCACTGAAAATCCTATTCAAATCTGAAGGAAAAGTGTTGGAAGTCTCAAACCCTAATTTCCACTTTTAGACACTCAAAAATTTGGGCACCCCTGGCTACCTGGGGCGCCCATGATCACCAAACTTAGTCATTTTGTAGGCATTTTTCAATTTCTCAATTATATCTCCCATGCAATGTCCTCCATTTGATCTATAACTGCAGGTGACTAATGAATCTAATGATCTGGCTAAGACATTCACTAAAAAGCCTGTAGAATTCTAAAGACAATGACTGATCTGGAAAACCCTAATAGCTGGATTATCCCCTCCAAAACCCTAGGTGACCCTGGCTAGTTGGGGCGCCCAAAGTTCCCAAACTTAGAATATTTTATGTGAATTTCATGATTTACATTTTGCTACTTTGATGGAACTTCTCTGTTTGATCTAATATTTTGGATGATTGGTTGATCTGATATACCTATTGCTAGATTCACTGCGGAGCCAGAAGAATTCTAAGCAACGCTTCCTGGGAAGCACAAACCCTAATTCTAAATTTTGAGGCCTTGAAAAGATGGGCGCCCCTAGCTAGCAGGGGCACCTTTACTGGTAGAAGTTAATTTTTTATCAACTTTTTCAACTTTTTCTTTGCTCTTCATCTTCATTTTGTGCTCGGCAATTGAAAAATGGATAAGGAAAGGAATCCCAAGCACCTTGACTAGACAAGGGCGCCTGGACTCTCCAGACTTAGTCATTTTTTTACAATTTTCAAGATTTTCCAACTTCCTTCATTCTTCGTTTCACAAACATCTATTTTTGTTAACTGATCTATGCAGTGCTTGACACCTTGAATCTGACACCTGGTATTTGAGCATACTCCATTAATGACCTTCTAGAAAGCATGTTATTTATGAGATCTATGTACTAACATTTGAATAATGCTTTTATTTACATGAGATGTTTATAAATGCTTTTTTAAAAGGGATTTAATGTGTGGAGTTTATGATTGCAGGAGATGTAGATTGTGATGCAGAGCTCGGGTATGGATGGTCAGGCAAACTTGAATCACAAATAGAATTTTATCCAAGTCGGGTTGCGTACTCTAGGAGGTTATAAGGTAGAGGGCTTTGAATCCACCGGAATGCTGGAGATCTTGGTATTGTACATGCGGTGGACACAAATGTCAATCTTTGGGAGAGCCCATTCCCGAGAGTAGCAAACCCGGAAAAAAAACAAAGTGTAGGGGTGAAAATACCAATTGTTCATTCTAAATGTATGGAAAGTTCCTACACACTATCCTAATTCGAAGTATCATCCCGGCAATGATTAAAGATTAAAACTCAAAAAGCTTCAATGTGTAATTGGAGTTGATCTTCATTGACTTCGATTGCAATTCTCCTATAAGTCACTACATTCCACATGCCTTGATTTGATTGGTCCCTTGGATTTCCTCTCATGTATTTTTCATATCCTTTATGTGCTTTGTGTTCTATAAAAGGCCAGAGGATCTTTCTTTTTAAGTTAAGTTCAGAATTTGTGGATGTCGAAAGAGCTAAAACTTCTTTAAGTTTTGTTCTCTTTTCCTATTTTTTGAATCATTCTAGTGTAAAACTTTGTATTCATGTAGACATTGATTAATATCAGATCCAATTAGATAGTTGCCTAACTCATGAATCTTTTGTAGCTAGTTTTGTTAGTTCAGTCGAACAAGACTGTGTGTTGTGTCATTTAAGGGTGCATGTAGAACCTACTCAGTGTCCAAACTAAAACCCTTATCTTTAAAATCTTGCACCGTTTTATATGTAGTTGTGAAGCAATCTAGTGAAGTATAAAGCGATTTTCTCTGTTTTAGTTAATTCTTTGGGGCATGCATGGAGAATAAACAAGAGAAAATTTTATTTTTTAGTATTTTTATGTTTTATTTTAGAATAGATGTTTAAATTCCTTGAAAATGTTCCAAAAAAATAAGTGAATGGATGAAAATTTGTTGAAAATATTTCATTTCCTATGAAATTGTTGAATGCTTAATGCTAAATCTACTTAAGTGATAGCAAAGAAATTGTTGATGTTCATGAAATATTGTTTCAAATCTTTTGATTTCATGATGTTATTTTTATGAATGAATTGGAATCTTGTGTAAAACACTTATGATTCTTAATGAAACTAAAGGTAACCATGTTCCCTTTGAGATTAACAGCAATATCACATTATACCTGAGAGAAAACCTAGTACAATCAAGACCTGATTATAGGAGACTTGGGATTGAACTGAAGCCAATATTTTCCTGTTAAAGGAAAATCCCCTTATAGATTGTCTTTGTTCCATATCTTTCAAGAAGGATAGGCTCTTTGTGGTTTATTCGTGAAGAATTTATTCGCCCTGTTGCTACAAGTAAAATCATCGTCAACAGGAACTGGCGCTAGAAGGAGGGCCCCTTATCTTTGAATTGGAGGGTGTATATTTGAATTTTATATTAGTTCTTAGTTTTGGAAGGAAGCTTGTAAAGTGAAATTGAGTGCAAGTTGGTTTTTCAGTATGGAAGTTGGTAAACTTTGGAAAAAATTTAACCAAAGACTATCTCCTTTGAGTTTATTCACCTTTGGTAGAGTCATCTAGTGTAGAATTCATGATACAACTGATCACACTGAACTCGAGTGTGAAATTTTTTTAACTAGGGTAAGATTGGCCATGTGTAAAGTGATTCCATTAACAAAAGAAGTTCTAACTGCTAGAATAAAAGAACTGTTAGCGAGAAAAATGTTTAACCCTAGTGGAATTGGAAACATTAAAAAATTAACTAATACATCAAGACAGTTTGAAAACTACAATTATTATAAAGAAAATCCTAAAATTTTGTAGGAAAATAGGTGAGAATGTCAAGATTCAGAGACATCGCATCATAAATGAGGAAACGATAGTGATGATTCATTATTTTCCTTATACATAGAAAACGCAAATGAGAAAAAGGAGCAGGAAAATAGAGTGGGAGACACATGTAATTTGCTCCAAGTTGAAAATTCACAAGTTAAAAAAAGGAATTTCCCTGATTTTATGCAAGATACAGAGTAGCAAACCTTTACTTTTTCTCTCTCTGATAACAATATAAATTGTGATACATCTTGGTCTAACAAAGTGTAAAGTGAAGGTAGGACCGAAGACATGAATATTTCGGGAGGAGAAAGTCGAGAAATGGACACAGTCGTTCATGGAAATGAACCAGGGCTAGAAGAAGGTAGAGTATGGTCACATCAGATGAATTTTGTGCAATTGACCTTTAATGAGGTCGTTTGCATACATATGAGCCAAGTCATTGGTAAGTACACCTTTGAATTTATGATTATTAAACGCAAAAAAAGTTAGAATAATTCATTGTTACAGTAGTGTGGTTGAAATTTTTCTAAGTGAATTTGAGGATAAACCTGTTGTAATTCGTACCAAAACAACAATGGACATAGTCATAGAAATTAAAATAAGTTGTTTTGTTAAGGTTAATTGCTTGTTAGATTAGAAATTTGGTTAGTTAGGGTTAGTTTGCTTTTTGTAGGGTTTGTTGTGTTTTGTTTGCTTTTCTTTCTTTTGTTTCTTTTCTTTTCCGTTTAGCCTCTGCATTAGCAAATTTTGCTTATCTTATGCATGAGAGTTAATTCAAAAATTTGTAAAAATTAAACTATGAAATGCAAAATGATAAAACCATATACAGTTAAACACGCTTTAAGATGTACTAAAATCTATATATGTGTGTGTGTATCACGTATATACATGAAGTATCAAAATTCTTGCTTCAAAAAGATCACAAAAAGCCAAAAAGAGTGAGTAAAGTTGCAGGTAGTAGTAGCCATTTAGTTGATATGGGACACCTCATCTATTAGGGCTAAATGCCTTATGTAAGCGAGTTCCCTGTGAACTTCAAAGTCACGAATATGAAGGTCAATGAAGAAAGGCTAGAGTGGAACCACTTCCCCATGTTCCAGGAACCAAGGAATATCATCCATAGAAGGGATTTCGATGGTCGGGTGTGCAACAGACAAAATAGTATCCAAATTCTCCAAATATTCAAGCTTTACTATCAAATTGGTAGTCAAGCAAACATCTTCAATGGGTAGCCCAATAACCAGAAGCGATACTACAAAATGAGAAGCCACGTTGAAGTAAAAGTGAAAGTAGTGGCTGGATTTAATATACTTTTCCCCAAGAACTAAGCACAAATTTGGTACAATGAAACTAGAATTCTGAATGAAGAAAACTTTTTCAAGCCTTTGCGGTGTGATACTTCCTAGGAAAACATTCTAGCAGCGAGAGAAACTTAAGCAAATTGGAGTATCCATGGCCTAGAAGTAAGAGAGAACAAACAAAGTAAAAATACATAACAAGAGAAGAAAGCTAAGAAAAAGTGTGGAGAATTCGAGAAGAAATGCATAACTTATAGAAATTCATGAGGAATTTGCAGTACATACTTGCCTCAAGTGAAGTCTTGGAAATCATAAGCAAGGTGGCAACCGAAAAATTATCTTCAAAGCGAAATGTTAAATCAAATTAATTCCTTGCACATAGTTGGTGATAAATTGCTTCAAATTTGAGCAGTACGAAGATTGTGAATCAAGCAAGTTGAAGATTTCAAAGTAAAGGGTGGTCATTTCATTTTTTTTTTGAGTCGTATTAATTATGGAGGTGCTTATGTGTGGAGTAGAAAGGAAAATGAAGTTGGTAAGGTAGCACACGTCATCACTCAGGTAAGTTGAAAGAAATAAGGCGTGCGAAATAAGGCATGTGAATTTAATGCAAAATAGTGTGATCATGTTTCAATACAATCATGACATTTCTGATCCATTAATGAGGAACAACACTATCAAATTGGGAGTGCTAGCCAAATATTTAGCAGTTGCCATAGAATTTAATCAGAAGGATGGTAACTAATGTTTCTAAATTTAGATTTAAATTTGGTGATTAAATTGTTCGTTGCTAAATTTTAATTTATGCATATTTTCTAACACATAGCAAGTCGCAGTTAGCTAGGATTTGACATAAAGTAGTAAAATTTAGCTAGAAATATGCACCAACATGGAATTATTAAATGATTTTTTGGGAAATGGTGAATTGATGAAGGGTTTGCATTGAATGAAAAATCAAAAAGTAACCTTCGCTAACACTATAATTCCCAACCTAATAGTAGGCTTCGTTGTCTGCAAGTTGGAAAATGGGCTATCATTGAAATATCAAAAGAAAAATGAGTTATCATTGAAATATCAAAAGAGAAAAATGAGCTATTATTGCAATATCTATAAAAAAAAAATCAACTCTTTAGGCTATCCAAATAACTCTACCAGAGCTATAGAAGTCTGGCTAGCAATAGAGCTATGTTTGGGGGGAATTACGGAGATAACCTTGTTGGGGCTATGGACGCTTGACTGGTAGCAAGGCTCTATCCCTAGTTGGCTTTGGAGGATTACCATATTATGTAGTTCAATGTCAATGAACTAATTTTTTTCACTAAGTTTCAAAAACTAGAATTAATCAGAGTACACACGGATTTTTCCAATGGAGTTTTACTTTTTTATGCCAGAATCTAGGTAAAGGTGAAAGTTATTGTTTCAAAATATGTATAAATTATAATTTACAAATGGTGATTTAATTTCAAGTTTGGTTTAAATTTGGTTTTATTGGTTGCAAGTTGTGTGTTCTCACAACACGCCCCAAGATTGTAAGACTTGGGGACCCAAGTGAAAAATAATAACTCTTATAGCATGGGCTAGCAAGTTGAAAAGATCACCGGAAGTAAAAAGTAAAGAGAAATTTTTAATCAAAGAGTACTTCGTAATGTAATTGTTTTTGAGTACTGGATACTGGGAATCGAAAACGTTTGAAAAGGAAAAAGGTGGTGCAAATACTAAGTAGAGTGTTCCGGTCCGATATCTAGAGTCCGGTAAAAAGGAAGTTCTGGTAAATCTGAAGTTCGGGGAAAGTTCATGGGTAAAGCTGAATACCAGGTACCAAGTACCAAGAAACGATGTGAAATGTAATAATTTTTTGAAATCTTAAGGACATCCAATGATTTCGATAGTCTGGTAATCTGGTATATGTAGAGAGTAATTATGCAAGGATTTATGATATGCTTAAAAGCGTATTATTTATGAGATTTATGTACTAACATTGAATAATGATTTTATTTACATGAGATGTTTATAAATGTTTTTTTTTTAAAAGGGATTTAATGTGTGGAATTTGTGATTGTAGGAGATGTAGATTGTGATGCAAAGTTCGGGTATGGACAGTCAGGAAAACTTGAATCACGGATAGAATTTTATCCAAGTCAGGTTGCGTACTCTGGGAGGTTATAAGGCAGAGGGCTTTGAATCCACTGGAATGTTGTAGATCCTGGTATTGTACATGCGGTGGAGACAAATTCCAATCTTTGAGAGAGCCCATTCCTGAGAGTAGCAGACCCGGAACAAAACAAATTGTAGGGGCAAAAATTCCACATGTTCATTCTAAATGTATGGAAAGTTCCTACACACTATCTTGATTCGAAGTATCATCCTGGCGATGATTAAAGATTAAAATGCGAAGAGCTTCAATGTGTAATTGGAGTTGATCTTCGTTGACTTCAATTGCAATTTTCCTATAAGTCACTACATTCCATGTGCCTTGATGTGATTGGTCCCTTGGATTTACTCTCATGTATTTGTCTTATCCTTTATGTGTCTTGTGTTCTATAAAAGGCTAGAGGATTTTTTTTTTAAGTTAAGTTCAAAATTTGTGGATGTCAAAAGAGCTAAAACTTCTGAGTTTTGTTATTTTTTCTTGTTTTTTGAATCATCCCAGTGTAAAACTTTGTATGCACGTAGACATTGATTAATATCAGAGCCGATTAGATAGCTACCTATCTCATGAATCTTTTGTAGCTCATTTTGTTAGTTTAGTCGAACAATACTGTGTGTTGCGCCATTTAAGGGTGCATGCAGAGCCTACTCAATTTCCAAACTAAAACCCCTCTCTTTAAAAGCTCACACCATTTTATATGTAGTTGTGAAGCAATCTGGAAAAATATAAAGCGGTTTGCTCTATTTTATTTAATTCTTTTGGGCATGCATGGAGAATAATCGGGAGAAAATTTTAATTTTTAGTACTTTTATGTTTTATTTTAGAATAGATGTTTAAATTTCTTGAAAATGTTCCAAAAAAATAAGTGAATGGATGAAAATTTGTTGAAATCTTTCATTTCCTATGAAATTGTTGAATGCTTAATGCTAAATCTACTTAAGTGATAGCAAATAAATTGTTGATGTTCATGAAATATTGTTTCAAATCTTTTGATTTCATGATGTTATTTTTATGAATGAATTGGAAATTTTGTGTAAAATGCTTACGATTCTTAACGAAACTGAAGGTAACCATATTCCCTTTGAGATTAACAGCAATATCACATTATACTCGAGAGAAAACCTAGTACAATCAAGACCTGATTATCAGAGACTTGGGATTGAACTGAAGCCAATCTTTTCCTGTTAAAGCAAAATCCCCTTTTAGATTGTCTTTGTTTCATATCTTTCAAGAAGGATAGGCTCTTTGTGGTTTACTGTGAAGAATTTATTTGCCCTGTTGTTGCGAGTAAAATCATCGTCAACAGTTATCATAGCTTGAATGGAGTTTTAATGATTAACAATGGGATTAAAGATTGATCTTTTATCCAAAATTTGATATCAAAGCTAAATTTATGTAATATTCTTTTAGACTTTTAAGGAGGTGTTGCAAGCTTGTGGAATATAATGGATGTTCTGTGTGTTAACACTTTTTTGCAAATTTTTCAAACTAGAAACCATAGCATTTAACTGTCAAATGGATATTTTTAATGGGATCTATGGTGAGCACTAGAAGCTCATGGTTGAGGGTCTTTTTTTCATGGAATTGGTCATGTGTTTTTGCATGGTGGTGACCTTGAGCTCCTATGTAGAAATATGTGACTCATCTCTTGCATGTTGATTATGTTCCTATTCCTTGAGGTCATGTGCAATGAAATGGTGTTCATGTTGGATGATTTATTTTGGCATCTTGGTTACATGGAAAAACACCTACTATTGGACTATAGAATGGAGTGCTTATGTTGAGTTCATGGTCTCAATCCCTAGTTACATGATAGCACTAGATAATTATACGTTGATTTCTTGTGGGTTGTGAAGCTAGAAATTTTTTTATATATTGTAATATTATGAAGAACTTGGCTCCTCTATTTCATTATGAGTTGTGAAGTTGGTAATTATATGACATGAATTCTCTTGGACAACTTGGTTCCTTTATAAGTTTTATAGTTTTCCTATTTCTAAAAATTTGTCGTTTGTAGATCTACGATATGACATTTTTGGTGTGAATGTTTGGATGTTTAAGTGGTTTCAAATTTATAAAGAGATGGTTTTGTGGGATTTACATGTTAATTAAAATGTGGTTTGTAGATCTATGGAAAGACTATGTTGAAACTCTTAAGACTTTTTTAGATGGAAACAATTACAGATTTGTAGGGTTGTTTGTTAGGTGCTTATTGATTTGTGGTTACTCGTATGTGGATTTTTTTGGAAAATAAAATCTAGCATTGATCCTGGTGTTTGAGTCTTGAGAATCGACATGTTATACCTAGTTACCTTTGTTTAGCATGTTATTGATGTGGGGTTGAATCTATTTATTTAAGATATTTGAGATTGGAGTGTTAATCATGTATTTCTCTTTTGAAATCTTACATATGTATAAATATTGTAAATTTTCTCATATGGATTATTTATGTTCTTCGTCACCTTGATTACACTAGTATGTTTATTATAGTGAGACAAAGAAAGGTTTTGGAGTATCTGATATAGTTGTTCTTTAGAATCTATAGCACTAGTCTATGGTACATGACGAGCTTTGTTCACTTTCAATAGAGTTTTTATAATGATGTTGGACATGATGTCATGTATAGCTCGATATCGCATTAAATGGGAATTTTTTGCAATTAATAGTGTGTTTTATCTTCTTTATTTCAAGATCTTGGTTCTAAGATATTTTTGACAGTGTGTAGTGAGTCATGGATAATCTTTGAATATAATATGGATGATCTTTTGCAATGGTTTTTTGTGTCACAACAAGCTCTTGGATTTATCCCTTGGGTTGCATTGAGGAATCGCTGACTTATTTGGTTCTATTGATAGATGATGCTTTATCTTCGTGTAATTTGAAGAGGTTTGACATCTTGGTCTATCAATGAAGACTCTTGGAGTCTTTGGTGAGTTGTTCGGTTTATGACTTGTTAGTTTTGATAGATGATCCTTGGTTTAGAGGATGGGTGGTATTGTGTCATAGTGTACTCTTAATCATGAGTCAAGTTTTTAGTATGATAAAAGTGTTCTTGGGATTAAAATATTTTTACTAGAGTATATGATCTTTTGAGGAGATATTAGATCAATATGTCATGTTATGCTCTTGATTCTATAACTAGATCTTTGATAGTGGTTTGGTTAGTTCTCTTTAGTTTAGAGTTTTACTCATTTGCTTGGAGCTTTGTGATTTTGTAGGTTGCATTTGAAGTTGGCATGGATTGATTGTTAGATGCTCATGGATACTAGAGAGACTTGGGTGAGGCTAGATATCTCATGTACTTAGATAAATGTGTTGGAATGGTTACTTGTTATGAATTTTTTTCAACAAAAAGGTTGAGGAGCCTACACTTGTATATGGACATGAGTTTATTATGGACCTAATGAGAAAGTTTCCCTTTATTGTAAGCTTTTATTGCTTGGTGTTGTATGCATGGGATAATCTTGTATCCCACCCTTCATTTACTCAGCAAGCGAATATCTAATAGGTTTTTCCTACTTGATTATTATATGCATTATTTAATTGTAACTTGTCTTCTCATGTGAATTAGTCTTAAATGCTGAAATTCTAAGGACTTGTTGAAAATTAGATGCATGGTTTTATGTATTTATGGTGTTCTCCTTGTTTTGGTCTTGAGCTATCAAACTAATTCTAAGGACTTGTTTCAAGAGGTATAAGAATGGTGTGTGGCTGCGGGCATATTCCCTCATGTTGTGGGAATGTTTTGTTTGTTTGATTTGCTTTTTGTGAGAGTTTTACATCTATTGATATTATGTTTTCATAATAATTTGAATGTTATATGTTGATATTCTTTATTTATGGGAATGTTAAAGGAGATCTTACTTTACATAGCTTGGCACACATTTAGTGTGGTATAAGGACATGGTTTTATTTGTAGGTTATATCTTTTATAGTAAATTGTCTTCTTCCTAAAGGTTCTTATTTTTATGGAGTTGAATCTTTGTATGGGGTCAATTGATGTTTTCCTTTATTATTTTTTGGCAATAGTTTGTAGCTCCTTGATCTCTTTCTTCATTGGTTTGGAGGATTTGGGAAAGTTATTTGGATTGGTAATGAAATATGTACTTTGCATATCACTAAATGTTTCTTTGACACTATGTGATAGAGGAGTTAGCCGCATCCTCTATGATAAGTGCTATAGGATGACTTGTTAATGTGATCTTGTTTTAAAATTTGACATTATCCATGTAGTGGGAGTTCCAAAAGGTATATGTTTTATGTAAGAGAGGGGAAACCTCTCTTGTTCTATTTACACTTTTGCTATTTTCTTCAAATATATTTTGTTATGTCTATGTGCATGGTTACCTTGGAGTCTTCTTTTAGAAGATGGTAGATATTCAAGGAGTACTTGTTAGTAGGTTTGGGTTGTTATGTTGATAACATGAAGTTATACCAATGATTATGTATTTACCCTAATTTTAGGTATGGTTAGATTGGATGAGCTAGCAACTTGATGTGGTTTCTATTCCAACTAGTATGAGTGTGGTAGGCACTTAGATTCATTTCTTATCATTTGAATTTGATGCCTATGTTTATGTATATATTGACATAGAATTCAATGATGATATGTTTCACCTTGGCATGGTCCTTATGCTATCATGGACTAACAGGATGGAGGATGGGAGGAGTTCTTGCTTGATAGTGGCTATCCTAGTTTCTATTACAAGTGTCTTGTTGGAGCAAAAAATCATGTTGAATAATCAAGTGGTACATGGTTGGCTAAGGGATGCTTTTCCTTTGTTGTTTTTCCTATGGATGTATTTACAATGTATGGTATCAAGTGGGAGGATATGGGGATTAAGGTTTCGTCAACCTTGTAAATCTTATGTGTTTGATTATTACAAATATTATTTGTAAATGCACCCATAAGGGATAAAGGTTTCACCAACAATGGTAATTATTTTCTTACCATTAAGATTTTACTAGTATAGTAATTATTTTTTATTGGGGGGTAGTAATTATTTCCTAATAGGAAGATATTGTTTACCACATAAGCATCTTTGAAGTTATGGAAGTTCTAGTTGTTTGAATACCAATAAGGTTGTAAGGACACTCGTAATCATTTTGACATGGCTATTAGAATCCCATAATACCTTGTGAAAGAAGACAAAAATCACATGGAGAATATGGACAAACTAGGCACCCATTTTTGTGAGTCAATTATAACCTACAAGGGCTATGTAAAGCATGTTGGAGAACTTCCAAGGTAGGGTGTTGAGATGTGTAACCATCTTGGACATCCCATTTAGGTGTTTAAATGTTATATAATAGATTCTTGAGATATAATTAAGAATGTGATAATGTGAGGAAATTCTTGTTCATTGGTACGTGAGGGAGTGTGTGAGTGGAGTGAATAAAATTCTAGACAAAAGTGTTTTTGGATTGAAGATTGAAGAGGAGATTTGAAAGTGGATGTATTGTAATCTTGCATTTAAATATAATTCATGATTTTCCTATTCTCTTGGTGGAGTTTATTTCTTAAAATTATTTCTCCACGTAAACCTTATGCTATGAGATGATGTTTTATAGTTTCATGCACTCTTATGTTGTTGATTTGTGCCTCTTTGTTGCACCTATAATATGGTGATGTTATCTTCATTTTTATTTGTATTTTAAGTTCATCTAATGTGTTATCATAGACTATTTCATTGTTCAATAACCCACTACTTAGATAGTGGTTATGGTTTGTTGGTTATGCCTGTTGTAGCCAATTATATAGTTATGCAGTTAATAACTATATTTATCCTCTTTTTAATTTGGTCTTTATTCATCAAATAATTTGATCAAGTATTGATCCTTTTCATTATAGTTTTCAATATGGTATCAAAGAGATAAAACTTCTATGCTTGGGCATCTAAATCAACAAGTTGTTTGAATGCATGATGAAGCAACAATGAGAAGACACACTACAAGTGCAGGAAAGGATTGATAAAGATTAATGGGTGTTCAATAGAGTTGGTGGAGCCAAATATATTGCACTTTTTTTATTATCCTTCTCTTTCTTTGGAAATATTTGTATACATCTTCATGAAGCCTCTAGGTTTATGTATTCAATTATTCTACTTGTAATTTGTGCTTGGATTGAATTTGGAAGCTAATGGATAACAACACTAGACTACAAGGTTTTCTTGTATTCCACGTAGGAGGAGGCAAGACTGAATCAGGGTTGGGATCTCTTCTCTTGGAGAGGCTACTTATGACATTTGTTGCCAGTCACTTGACATTAAACACCCTACTTACACTAACCTTAATAACATACTAGTTTCCCAGGTTATATCTTATTTAATTATTTCTCTATGTTTTGATGGCACACTTAATTTTTATGTGATGGAGTTCTAAACCAATCCAATTCCATACCCTTGCATTTATTTCATGCTTTCATCCTATCTATAATCTTTGCACAGAAGGCCTACCATGAGCAACTTTTTTTTCAAGATCACTAGCAGTGCCTTTGATCCTTCTTCCATGATGGAAAAATGTGATCAATTTCATGGAAATTACATGGCCTATTGTCTGATGTACAGAGGATATGTTGTGCCTAAGGATTTGAATGTTGTTGTTGCCACCATTAAGACTAAGAAAAACATTTAGTTTTTGGATTGGTGTCCTAATGGGTTTAAGTGTGGTATTGATTATCAATCCCCAACTATGGTTCTTGGAGGGGATCTTGCCAAGGTCTAGAAGGAAGTTTGCATATCTAACTCCATAAGTTTTGTTGAGGTCTTCTCGCATTGATCACAAGCTTTATCTCATTTATGCTAAGTGTGTCTTTGTGTATTGGTATGTTGGTGAGGGTATGGAAGGAGATTTTTTTCAAGCTCATGAGGATCCACTATATGATGCTTTTATTGATGACTATTGTTTTGAAGATACTAAGAATATATTTGTACTTTGAGCATTCACAATTGGAGGTTGAATGCATTAGAGGATGGAGGTTTTTCCATCATCTCAAGCTAGCTTCTCGCTTAAAGATGATGTTTTATGAGAAGCATATGTTATTATGAAGTTTTTTTTTTTAGAACTCAATGTGGATTGTTGTCCAAATAGTTCACGAGTTGTGATTTGGGGAATTATACCCTTCCAAACATTATGAGATAGCTTGATGGAGCACTATGGATGTATCTTAGCATGGATTGTTGTCCAATAATTCATGGGGTCTATGATTCAAGAGTTTGAGGATGTGGTAATCTAAAAACTCACGAATTCAATTCGAAGCTACACCCTCCCAAGGGTTACAAGGCAACTTGATGGAGTTCCACCTAATTCAATATTTTCTTATTCAAAGAAAAATCTTTTCAAGAATGTGTATTTTTTTTGTGTAATCAACATGTTTTGTTTGTGTTACATTTACCTTAAGGGGGGTCTCTTTGCAAGGTTCAATTTGATGTTTCAAGGGTACATTTGCAAGAACAATGTAATAAGGGAGGAATGTTAGCATAACTGATACATTTTTTAATAATCCACTTCTTAGACTGTGTTTGTGGTCTATTGGTTATGAATATTGTAGTGATTTATACAATTATGTAGTTAAAAATTGTATTTCTCCTCTTTTAAACTTGGTATATGTTCATCAAATAAATCAATCAAGTATTGATTCTTTTCGATTTGGTTTTCATAAGGTGTTCATTTTAAGCATGTTAAAGTGGCTAATTTTAGCATCATAAAGAAATTGAAACTCTACATTGTAATACTATATTAAGGCAACTTAATTGATATATTTGCATATTATTTCATATTTCATATTGTAGTAATCCAAACCTTGTATCTCACCAATTGGTATCATAGCTTGAATGGAGCTTTGATGATTAAAAATTGGATTAGATATTGATCTTTTATCCAACTAAATGAGGGAAGGCTCAGAGTCATCAAATAGAGGATTTTCCTTTTTCTTCTCTTCATCTATCAAAATCCTAAATTTTTTATCAAGTTTGATAATGGTTATATAAAATGACTTAGCTTAAAAAATGAAACAAAAGGAGAATACTTGGTATGGTTCTTGATATATTTTCCATACTTTAGATTCTTATGCTTATAAATGAGGTGTACTTTGTTGGTAATTATACATTTGTGTGATTCAAGAAATATTGAGTATAGAATTCTATTGTCAAATTCATTTCATTTCCATCCAATTTTTTAATGATAGGGGAACTTCACTTGTATATTTCACACTATAAGACTAATAATCCATCTTTAGTAGCCTATAGTAATTCTACAACTTCCCTATGTTTTATTACAATTTTACTCACGAGATCATAATCCTCATGACTTCTACTCTCTTCGTGCTTTCATAATTTGCATATATATGTTTTTAGCACATTTCCAACTGTAGAATCTAATGAAAATATTTTATAATATGCTTTTATTAGGTGTTCATACATTTTTGTAAACTACCACTTAAACATGAGTAAGAAGGATGCTAGTAAAGATTGTATAAATTAATTTTTACACCTACTAAATGCATGCATATATAATTTCAAAATCTTTTCTCTAACAAATCAATTTTGGGACTACCTTAGACTTTATTTTTGATGTAGGACCAAAACATTGAAAAGATCTAAAATATCTTACAATGCTTTCAAAGTATCAAAGTTGACTTCAATCCATTCTCTAAATTGTGAGTTTTTAATCACTTATAAATTTATCAATTCCTCCTCTTCTTGTCCTCATTTTTTAACATTTTGAAAATAGTTAGCATAATTTTATTTATTAATTTCCATGAAACAACATCCCTTTGAAGCATTATTTCAAATAGTTCATGTACCCTTTTTGTACATTTACATTCCATATAGATATGGTAGCATCCCCTTTCTAGTATGATTTGATTAATGGTATACTTTGTTTCCACACTACCAATCTTCAAGAGTGCAAGAAAAGGTCATGGGTTTCTAGCTTAGGCCATGGAATGTTGTTTTACATCTACAAATTATCATTGCTTAAACTTTTTTAAAGCCTTCTAAACAAATCCATTTATGCATATCAAGCATTGTATTTAATGAAAATTCTAAACCAAAGGCATCATGTTGAACAACTCACTATCGTCTATATGCTTCCATATTTTGCATTCATATGTGCCCTTGTTTCAAATTTTATAATATAAAATGGATCATAGGATGTTGATGAAGGTTGTGGAGTATGGATTTACACTTTATCCTTAAACATCATGCAAGTGTATGATCATTTTAAACTATAATATCTAACAAAAAACTCATTTCCATTTAAAACCTATTATGAGGCACATACTCTAAAGTATATCTAGTTTAAATAAAGATTAAAATCTATTTTAAATGTATCTATCAATATTTTTACAAGCATAGAGGATGTTGTAATTACATTTATTGAAAGCCTCTTCAGCGAATTCATTTTTTGTATTTTCTATTCTAGAGCTCCATATTTTTGGCATAGGCATAATAAAAATCTTTGGCCTATTTTAGCATAGGCAAGAAGGTTTGTGGTACATTTTGGAATGTAGTTTTACACCTACAAAATACATTTTCTTGAAAGATATAAATCCTTTTTAACATGTCCATTTTGTGCATTTATGTAAATTGGTGCATCCTTTTGCACTATGCTTCGATGGGTGTCTATGTCCTACCAATTGTATTTACTTGAAACTAGTTGAAGTCTTATCAAAAAAATATACTTTGCATGGCTCTTGAAATAATAGCATCCATGAGACCATCATTGTGCCCTAGTTCCTAGCAATCATGGTGTTAGAATAGATTATATTTCTTCTAAAGTGTTTTGTATTATTTACAACAATGTCCAAGTCATGGGGAGGTCAAGATTTTGTATACATGCCTACACTTAGGGTAAAATTCCTCCCTTGATGTATCGTTGCTTTATTTTTTATTTTGGCATAAGGCTTGCAGAAGTTGGGAGAATAGATGAAAGGTTTGGAAGGAGCCAAAAAAAATTGAGTTTTTCAAAACTTCCTCATGATACAAAATTCAATACATTGTGCAATAATTAAACTTCTTAGAAAGCATATACATTGTGCAATAATTCATGTCCATGTGTCAAAAATACAAAATTTAAAGTTGTGGATCATTTGTGACTATGATAAGATTTAAAACCGTCTACAAGCCAACATTCATAAACCTTAAAGAGCCTTTTAAATTAATGTTGTTAATATTTTAAGGCATTTTGTGACTTTGTAAAATTGTCAGTTGTGAGAGAAATAAAGATTTTAGAAAGTACCCCAAGATATTACACCTATTAAAATATATCAAAAACCTATATTTCTACCATTGAGATATAATCAAACACTTAATTACCCTCAAAAAATAGTTTGACAACGATGTTGCAACACCTTGAGGAGATCGAACTTAATTGCAAACCACTTTATGACTATAACCAAAAAATGATGGCTTTAACTGGATAATCAATGCAACACTTTCAAATGATTGGGAATATTTGTGACCAAGACTTATCAATGTGGATATTAATGTTTTCAACTTCATCAATCATAGGTGTCAAAGAGACTTACATATGACTTGGGATAATGATGAAACATGACTTTGAAAAATTCAACTCAAAAACATGTGTCCTTTAATGAATGTGAAAAGTTTAAAAAATTTCTAATGTCAAAACTGAGGATAACAAAGTCACAATTAAACATTTGATTATATAAGAATTGCTACATCAAGTCTCCCACACACATCACCTCAACAATGATGTGGCATTGGAAAACCTTTTTTGAAACCTCTATACTCTTTGATTTGTCATAGGTTTGTAGCTATTGTCCTTGGAACAAAATGCACACCAACAACTATGACAACATAATCATGGTGTTAGCATCTATTATCACATAAGTTGAATCTTTAGAAATGACATTTTCAGTGTTAGATAAAAACCATGATTAATAGTTTCGTTTACTCAATGACTATTATAGATAAATTCAGTCTTCATGCTATCAAGAAAACCTTTACCCATTAGGATGCCATCAATTATATGAAGATGGATTGCTATAAAATTGTCAATCACTTCATTTTTATAGCCAATGAGACTTCATTTTAAATCATCAGATGAGAATCAAGGTTGCTCATCTCCTACAACTTTGGTTGCTAGATTAATCAAAATCTCCCATTTATTCTTTCTTCATGCATCCTATCAAAAATCAAATGAATGGTGATCCTTTTAGTAGGTGAATGTTGCATTGGGTTAAAAAAAATTAAGAAAGAAAATTAGAGGCAAAAGATAAATTTGAGATTACTAGACACATGTAATTCTATGTATATATCTTTTGTTTATGATTACTAAGTTGTCTTTTAAACTATCTACATGTATAGTTGATTCATAATTTTTTTTGTTTCAAAAGGATTCCTAAATTTACAAAATTGAAGAAATTTTAGTTCACATCGATCAAAAATCTAGGTTTAAAACATGTGTATCTCAACCTACATAAGTTTTATTTATGATACCTTGGTTTTGTTTTAAATTATCTACATGTTTACTTGATTTATAATTTGTTGTGTTTCAAATTTTAGAATTTGTGAATTTTTAAATTGAAGATCGTTTAGTTGATTGTTGGTCAAGAAAAATGTAACTTGAAAAACATGTGTATTTCAACTTGCACAAGTTTTGTTTATAATTCCTAAGTTTCCTTTTAAATTTTACCAATTTAATTCATTCATAATTTAATGTATTTAAAATATTATGATTAATAAACTATAAAAATGAAGATTATTTAGTTGATTGTTGGTGAAATAATTTAGGTTGAAAAACGTTATATATTTCAACCTACACAAGTTTCGTTTATGATATCAAGGCTATTTTTTAAATTATCTACCTATGTAGTGTATTCATAATTTGTTACAGTTTCCAATTTTAATATTATTGAATTACAAAAATGAACATTGATTATTTGATTATTGGTGAAGAAAAGTGTAGGTTGAGAAACACACTAATTATTTCAACTTGTACAAGTTTTGTATATATTCTTGACTTGTCTTTCACATTGTCCACCTATTTAGTTGACTCATAGTTGTTGTGTTCTAAATTATAGGATGCATAAATTGTAAAAATATATGAAAGGAAGCATACATGTGAAATTTTCTTCCTACACTAATGTGTGAGAGGAGGTATGTGCAAAAATTAAATTGATCATATAGTTACAAGAAAATATATATTATAACATATTAATTTAGTGGTAAAAATCCATACAAGAGAAAATCCCCACACTCCAAAGCAACTCCATATATATTTCACTAATCAATGGTTACAATAAACTTGCAAAGTCTAAATCTTTACAGGAGACTCGCTAACAAGAGATCTAGAGAATTTTTGGCAACATAATAATACCTAAAAAATTCACTATACCAACCCCCAATACATGTGCAAATATTAATAGTCACATTACAAAAAATTATAATACTATGGGCATCAAAACCATGGGCCAAGAAAACAATGCAAAAACACCTAAAATGATAAAAAAGGATTTAAAAAGTAAGGTCATTTCCCCAAACCCCAGCATGGAGGAGCCTTTGGAACTACATGGGGAGGGGGATTGAGCTCATTTGTCACAAAGAATCTATATTACACATAGGATTGCAAGGTTGAGATGCCTTCCCTGACAAAATGAAGATTGTTTAGTTTATTGTTGGTCATGAAAAAATGAAGGTTGAAAAATATATTGTGTATCAACTTCCATGAGCTTTGTATATGATTCCTAATTTATCTTTCAACTTTTATACCTATTTAGCTGATTCATTATTTTTTGTGTTTTAAATTGAAGATTCATAAATTAAAAAATGAAGATAATTTAGTTTATTGTGGTCATGAAAAATGCATGTTGAAAACATATTGTGTATTTTAACCTATAGAAGTTTTATTTATGATTCCTAAGTTGTGTTTTAAATTTTCTACCTATTTACATGACTTATAATTTGTTTGTCTTAAATTTTAATATTTGTAAATTATAAAAAATAGATAGTATTTAGTCAATTGTTGGTCAAGAACAATGTACGTAGAAAAATTCATTCTATATTTCAACCTCCACAAGTTTTGTTTATGACTCCCAGGTTTTCTTTCAAAAAAAAAAACCTAATTAGTTGATTCATATTTTTTAAATAAAAAAATTTTAGTTGACTATTGGTGAAAAATGTAAGTTAAAAAATAGATTATGTATTTCAACTTACACAAGTTCCATTTATTATTGCTAAGTTCTCTTTTAAAAAATGACCTATTTACTTAATTCATAATTCGTTGTGGTTGAAAAAAGTGAGTAAAATGCATTGTGTTGTTCACTCTACACAACTTTAGTTTAGGATTCCTAAACTATAAAAAGATAAGTTGTGTTTCAAAATTTCTAATTCTTAAATTACAAAAACAAGGATTGTTTAGTTGATTTTTTATAAAAACAAGGTTGAAAACATGTCATGTTTTTTAACCTATACAAGTTGTGTTTAAAATTTCTAAATTGTAAGAAAGAAAGAAAAAGTGTTGTCTTGCAAAATTCTCCCCTATTCAATTGATTTAAAATAGGTTGTGTTTCACAATTTAGGATTCCTTAAAATCTTGAAATGAAAATTGTAAGAAAATGTAGGCTTAAAAACACATTGTTTTCTTCAACCTACCTATGTTTTGTTTACGATTGGTAAAATTTAAGAAAGACAATTACTTATGTTTGAAACTTTTATCTTTATAGTTGACTCAAAATTTATGCATTTAAAATATAGGATTCTTAACTTGCAAAAATGAAGAGTATTTTGTTGATTATTTATTTAAAAATATGTAGATTGAAAAATATGATGTATTGTTCAACCTACAAAAATTATATTTGGGATTCCTAAAGTGTAAAAATTAAAATTTCTTTGTCTTTCAAATACTTCCTAAATTTTTCAAGTTATATTTAGAAAGCTAATGTAAATACCATTGGTTCAGTATAAACCTATTTACACTTCATAAATTCATATATACATATCAAAGTAGGATAAACAATAGGCATACTTAGATTAAATAAAAGGAATACACATAGCTTCCAACATGATAAAGATATATTATGATCTAGAATTTCTTAAGTCTTAGGAATTGTAGACCTCCACATGAATTGCATATTCATCACTATATTCTGCCATTTGCATTGCATCAATTGTATAATATTCTCCATGAATTCCAAGTTGCATACATCCATTGTTATTAGAATATGAAGCGAAAATATGAATTAAATGAAGCCTTAAAGATTGTAAATCTCTAAACTATATATTATGCTCCATGAACTCTAGCTAAATATATTATTCTCATTTACAATTCACTTTTTTATAAATTATCCTTATAAATTTGTTTGCCTGTTTTTCCTTAAAATTTTCCCTATGTTTCTCCATGTAAAGCGTCTTAATGTTTCTACAATTTCGCATTTACCTTTATTTTACTTCCTAAATAAAGATCAAAGGAACTCTCACAAAAATATTCATCTTCATTGAACTTATAATATTTGGATTTTCAATGAAAGTAGGATATTTTCTATTCAACCTAATATTATGAAAAAATTATCACAAAAGGTGACCAATTATTTTTTTAATTAAAAAATTCACTTGTCAATTAAAATTTTGACGTGTGACTTGTTAAAAGTATAAAGAATGGTGAATCTTTCTAAAAATCAAATCAATAAAAGTATTAAACACTTGATGAATCATGTATGTTTATTATATACATAAGGATCTGATATTGTTGTGTATTTAGATGGATGGAGATATTTGCACATGGCACACATCCCTTAAGTTGGTTATATTGAGTAATTATAAGGTCTGTATAAGAAAAATTGAGTATCATTGTAAGATATGTGAAGCGCATGATATGTGTTTAGGATATCTTAGAGATGTAGCATGAAGTGACCTCTTCCATAAAAAGTGGTGTATAATGTTACCCTACCTCAATTGCTTATTCTATTTCTACATATATTGGATGTTAAGACATCTTGGCCCACAAACATCTCTTGTATTGTGTGAGATCTATCTTCTACATACTCTAATTTTAATTATTATATGTGGATCTTATCAAGTGTTGTCAAAGTATGATTTGATCAAAGGTAAGGATAAAGCCCTAATTTTTGAAGATTTGCTTATATCTTCCAAATTGGTACAACTTTGTTTATAAATTTTAACTAGATTTAGAGGATCAAGTAAGGAAGCTACGATCTAACATTCAACTCTTAATCATCAACATGAAGTGATTTCTTATAATTTTATGTTGAAACCCTAATTTTTTTAAATTATCCCATATATTCCAAAAGGATTTCAATTTTCCTACAATTTTTTCACTAAATTTAAGGGAATAAATAAGGAAGCTATAGTCCAAATTTTAGATTTTGATCACTAATATTGAGTGAGTTATTACAATTTTACATTTTTCATTAATTCACTCTCCAAACCACAAATCATAGAATTTTTCTAATATTTTTACATTTATAGAAATATCATCAAAATTTATTTAGTTTCTATTATTTAATATTTTAGTTTTGAGGTTGACAATATTATTAACTTATTAGGTCAATTTTTTATCAACTAGATTCGGTACTAAAATGATCCATTAAAAGAATTTCTCTTAAAACCTTAGTTTAAATGGGGTGTCCTAAATTTGATGGAATTGGAGATGCATTAGAATTGTAGAACAAATATAAAAGATCTTATGGTGAAAATATCAAATAGAAAACTTGTGTTTGCTTCTTCACTAAGGAGGTGAAGCATTGTGATGGTATGGATCATTGTGTAATGGATTTTATTATATGGATGGACTAGAACAAGATTTCTTAGATAGATTAACACCAAAACAAATAATAAAAAGAAAAATAAAAAATAAAAATAAGGAAAATAAGATGATGAAAAGGAGGGTATAAGTTCATGCACTCTAGCTCTAAATAAGGGATATTCAAATCCTTCAATTTTATTAATGTAATTAAAATACAAAAATTACTATTCTTATAAACCCTAGTAGAAAATATAACTTCCTTTGTGTGGAATCAACCAAGAATTTATAGGTACAAGCAAACAAAATCAAGTATAGAAATAGTGGGTAAAGATATTTAAATTTTTAAAGATTTGAAGCTCTTTATGGAAAAATATGCATTGCATTCAAACTTGTATACTTTGGATAAGGATGGGATCATTTTTTTTCTTAGTTATCTTTGGTTAGAATATTTGGGAACAATAGAATTTAATATGCAAAAGAAGTTCAAAAATATTTGGTATGAGAGGAAGAAATTTATATTATGAGATATTACACATAATGAAGGCCTAAGGAAATTCAAGGTAGAAAAAGTTCAAGAATCTATTGAAGCTTTCGAACCTAATAATTTAAGGAAAAACAAGAGAAGATAGATATACCAAAAAAAAAAGAGGAAATATGTGTTTCTCTTCCTAAGTCAACAAAGCAAGTAACAACTAAGTGTGAAGAATCAGAGAAGGTTTCGACAATAGTAAAGGGAACAATATATAGGCATCCACATTATTGTTAAAGGTAAGAATCATGAAGGCGTGATAATATTTGGAATCAACAAGCCAATCACTAGGATCTACATGGAAACAAAGGAACAAGTATAACAATCAATGACATCATAGAAGTAATATCTATTCATGGTAGAAAAAAACTTACTATGATAAGGAATGGAATCAAACGAGTGTAACAAAATATGGATCAAGGATGGGATCTAGGTACCATCAAGCTAAAATCATCGCAAATATCAATTATGTATGGTTGGGATATTGGTTATGGTATCATATTTGTAATGACTTGTAACAAACATACTATTAGGTTTCTTCTCATGTTTCAAGGATGAAACATGTTAAGGAGGGGTGGAATGTACATACATAGGGCTATGATATTATAATATATTTAGGTGGATAGATATGCCAACATGTGGTGCAAATGATTAAGTTAGGTGCATTGAGCAATTAATTAAATAGGTATATAACAATCTTTAAATAACTAGCATAAAATGTTATCAATACTTTAGCCATTCGAACTAATCTACACCTCCTATTAAATTTTTTCACATACAATGTAATCATCTAAACTTGGAACCCTTTTTCATGGACCAACTAAGATACAACTATAGTAATGAATTTTTGGTTTTAGGGTCCAAGTTGTTCCATAGTAACATACTAAAGAAAACTTCAAACATATGATATATGTTATTGGAGTGATTTCTGGATTCGATTGTGTGCAAATTTTTTTGAATCAACGTTTCGGATCACACTATGTGATCCATCATCAGGATGAGAGCTGAGAGCAACAAGAGAAATCACGAAGTGTGATCCGAAACGTTGATGCAAAAAAAATCTCACACAATCGAATCCAGAAATCACTCCAATAACATTATGGATTGTGGAAACTTGATATCACTAATATGATATATGGTGAAATAAACGTAAGAGAAAAAACTATGAAAAATGTTCTAAAGTGGTTAAAGGACTTTGCTAGCATTAGAATTAAAAGGTTTGTGGGGGGAGGAGGGGGAAATTGACTAGAAATATGAATATCAATACTTATCTTATTGGCCTCTTTCTAGAAAAAAGATGATATCAATATCATAAAGTATTTGGGACTAAATAACTTAGAGTTCCAACATCACCCATCTATGATCAAGGAAATACAAATTACTAGACATAGTATGACTAAAACTGCATACCCAAATCATATATAGTAAGTTTAATTGGAGTCTTAGTGCCTTATAAAAAAAATTGGTCTAAAAAGGATGTGTGATACTTCAACTTTTTGCTTTTGATAATACACATCACATATATGTACCTATATGTGGCATGTATAATCAAAAGCAAGACTTGGGTTGCAAAATTCATATAATTGGAAATCAACCTATTTGGATTCAGAAACAATCTTCTAAAATCAAGTTTCCTAGTTGTGTGATTTACTACGAAGGATCAAATGATAAGCATAAACTTGAAAAATGGGCCTAAAATGATGGCCTATGTGCTCAAAGGAACAACATTGAACACATTTTTTATTTGCAATAAAATTATGAAATGAGGTTAAACATGTTTCTTGAAATATTTATTCAATTTCAACTCTTTTTTCCATGTGAATCAAGAAGAGAAGTCTTAGACCCATATTTTCTATTGTTTGAAACATACTAGGAAATTATTTGAATGATGATGGATTTCCATACATTGTTCTCTTCCTATATGTAAGGAAATCTTTGCAATGAAAGGGAATCAATTCTTCCATGAGCTATTTGAGTGTTTATAAATGAGATCTAGTAAAAAAATCTTATTGCTCATACACTTGTACATATATTTGAAGGAACATTGTGTAAATTTGGAAGGATGCAAACACTAGCAATTAGGTTGCAGCAGCAACACACTATACACAAGATCCTAGATCCATCTTAGACACATTAACACTACTAGGAAATGAATTATACAACAATACATTTTGAACATTATTAATTGTTTCTTGAAACATATCAAAAATAAAACAAAGTTGTTAACTACTTTTCTTGATCTCGTCCATACTTGGTATAAAACATAATAACCCTACTTTAATGATTATTAACCCCTTAACCTTATTTTCATGTCAAAATTTGATGACATCGCCTAAATTTAATTTCTAATGTTTGGAGAATACAAACAACAAATAACAAGAACTTAAATCATATATATATATATATATATATATATATATATATATATATATATATATATATATATATATATATATATATATATCCTTCTTCAAATTACAATTACAAAGAAAACTCTATGAAACTACTTTTAATTTACTTTGTAAATCATTTTATATTCTTACAAATTTTCATCTATTTTTAAAATCTTAGAATATTTCTAAACTCCTCTCTATTTCTTGTATTTCCTAACCTCCTCTTATTGTGAAATCTAAAAATATTTTCTTATATATTTATTTTCTAATCATAACATATCCCTAATAAATTTTATAAACTTTCCATTTTAAAACCTATTTTTGTATCCCACTCAATGATAATTTTATTTCTAATTAATATATGTGTACTTTTCTAATAAGTGTTCATGTTTTATCCCTTTTAAGAGCCATGGCCATTAGAGTTTCTAAAGTGTTTCTAATAACTTTAATAAGTATGTTCTCTTATATACTCATTTTCTAATTATGACATATTCTTAATGAATTTTATAAACTTTTCATTTTTAATTTTTTAAAATATTCCACTCAATAATTTTGTTTCTAAAATATCTTTGTAATGTTCATGTTTTATTCTTTTAGAGTTTCATTTATTTTTTTAAGAGAACCTAAGACATTTGAGGGTTATATTATATACATTTTAATAGAAGTCAATATAGTAAGAAACCTTTTGTTTCAAATTTATGAGTTTTTGACTATGAGACTTATGTTCATGTGCCTCAGAAAAAATAATCTAAATTAGATTTCAAAACTTGAAAGTATTATTTTGTTGAATATGACAAAAATGTTAAAAGGTTAAACTTTGAAATCATGTAACCTTGAAATTAACTTATTCTAAAGATTATTTTTAGGGAATTCAAAGATATGTATGATTTAGAACAACCAAAGAAGAGATGTGCATTTTGAAATTAAGGTTGAAAAGTCAAAAAGATGCACATGGAAGAACATGATAGATCTAAGGATGATAGATCTAAGGATGAAGAGACAAGAATATTTAGATAAGATCTATGAACATGTAGAGAACTTATTTTTTTAAGAGAATCTCTTACTTCACCCTTGAAGAGATCCATGGGACAACAAATTCTAATTAATAGATATAACAGCAAATATATGTATTTTATTTGTTTTATCTTAATGTTACTTATGAAATTTGGGAGTTGTTGGCTCTAAAAGACATGACCACCTTACCTAACAACACTAGCCAATATTGAGAGCATTGTCCAAAAGAGCATCTTGACCAAGTAATAGGTTTAAACTTGAAATTTATCGAGGAGGTTCTTAAAGAGTGACCTAGCTCATCAAAAGTGTTCAACTATAAGTGGCAAACCAAAAGGTGTGTAATTTGTAGTAAAGATTAAATGGTCTTGATAAAAAGAATGAAAGTTGAAGAATGGAATCTTATCACCTAGGTATATGGAATGACAAGGGTTTGAAATTGAAAGAGATCATTAGTAACATCATAAGGAAATGTTTCAAAAGACTTCAACTCGTGACCTAAGGGGGACCATCAAAACCAATACCAAATGATGTTATCTTAATTTATTAAAAAAAATGATAAATAAATAAATAATGTTCGACCTAAAAATCATCAATTTAATACTTGAAAATAACAAGTGGTGACTTATTGGTCAATCTTAGCCTCTTATGGTAGTCTTGATTTTATTGAACTACCTTTTGAAACTTTTGTGAAGTGTTCATATAATTTGAGGGGTACTTTGTTCTTGTAGCCTATTGAAGTCTACAAAACTCTCCAAAATTAAAACTTATAAGCAAACTTTTGTCACAAGAAATCCTTAAAAACAATAGGATAAAGGAGCTGCCCTGGTCTTGTAGGCTTTGAAACCTAATTTCATGTCAGGACATTAATAAATAATAAGAAATTAAACTTATTTGTGCTAAGAAATTACTACAAATTAAAGCATGACCATAAAAAACATTGTGATGATGGTAAATGGTTTGTGGAAACTTACAAGACAACTAAGGTAAGAAAATAGTTTTAGGGACAATGTGATGGTTTTATTAAATGTAAAATTTGACAATTTATCATGCAAGACTACAAATCCATGAATATTCCTTTGTATGCTCATACTAAATTATTTTTGAACCAATATTTTAAATTAAAAGATACTTTTGAATCAATGTTTTAAATTATAAGATACTTTTACAATGTTTGTTTATATTGTACCAATTGTATTCAATGGTATTTATTAGATAGAAAATTATCTAAACAACAAAAAAAAGCTCTTAAGTTTATATCTAACACTCATAGAGAGTTTCACTTATATTAAAGCATCTTTATATATTTAGAAAAAACTTTTACTTGTTATGCCGAGAGGCGTTATACAGTGAAAGCATTCAAGGAATATTCTCCTTAAAGTTTTTGAAGTTGCATTTAAAATGACAGGCAGGTGGAAGTCATGTATTGTTTTTGCTCTGATACCAGAAAATCGGATGGAAAACGCTTTTGTCGTTAGGTTTTTCGTTTTGGCGGGCCAGTAACTGTTTTCTTAGGGTTTTCTTTGGTTTTGTTCAGTTTTCCTTTGGATTTTGCAACATCTCCCTCCTCACCAAAATCTTGGCCTTTGCCGCATTTTACTTTTTTGGAAACTCAAGTGTCGGGATGAAAGAGATGTCAATCATGAATAAAATGGGGAAAATCGGAGCAAGGTTTGTGCACAGGTTGGGTGTGGACAGTGTACCTTCTACCAATTTGGTCGATGGCCAAAATCATGTGGTAGAAGTTTCTCTAACATTAATCAGGGAGAGGGAAAAACTCAAGGTACATGTTTCTTTCTAGGCTTTGGCATGGAATATGTGTTCATTGTTGATTTACATTCTTGCATGCAAGTTACAACCAAGAGTTTTACAGTGGAACAGTATCTTCATAAAATGCCTGAAAATGGGAAACTTGTAAATTAGATCTCATTATGATCATACTTACTTTACAACCATTAACCATTTTCAGGTCTAATTACTTTCCACCCATGCTGTAATGTTGTTATTTATGATGGTAATGGAGTTATCTGAAGAAGGATCTGGTAACTGTAATCTTTTCATTTATAGGGATGATGGACTACATAGTATGGTTGGAAGCCCGCCAATAAGCATCGTGGAGTGTGGGAAGAGATATTTGTAGCAAAAAGGAAGATGCTTGCACCCATTTTAGTCAAAAATTTGCTTTTAAATTTACAAAACTTTTGGCATTGGGTAATACTAATAAACCTTAGATCTCATGGAATGCACTCTGATAGGGGGTTCAGACTGCCAAGCTTTTCAAAAGCTTTGAGTCAGTCTAGATGTCCACATGAGCCAAAACTCCAACAAATTAAAAATTGACCACGTCTTTTCCACAAGCCTTTTGCCACATTATTAAACCATTTTATTGCCACGGGAGGGATTTGACCTGGTAAATTTATCTGTTACTATTGTCATAGAGCCACAAACCTCTCCACATCTATCTCTTGCTTTTATTACCATTTTTTTTGGTAAATGTTCCTGTAAATTTTCTAAAAATTTATTCTGACAATAGTTCTTTGGTGCAATAATCTAGAATTTTTTGTGGTATATCTTCCAAGTACAAGAAAAAATGTATTCAAGCATTCAAACCCTCTTTTGAGAATAAATATAACTGTTAAATAGAAGAAGATGTAATTCAGCACTGAGGAATCAAGGATATTTTGTTTGCTTTTTAAACATATAAATATATGGCTTCAGATTAAATAGGTCCAGTGCTAGAAAACAAAGACTATTGGTGCAGGAGCACCTGGGAAAGGACTATTGTTGGAGTTTTGTTGAAGTTCTCATTTTTGTTGTGCCATCATAAGGTCATGTTGACCATTGTTTTAGGTTCTTAGGGTTGTTTTTGAACTTTGGGAAAGAAGGTGGCAAGTGTTCAATAGCTTTACAACATCATTGTGCTAAGTTGTCAAAAGTTGGCAAGGTGTTAGAAAACACAGTGTGTTTTATAACACTCACTTTTAAGTCATCCTAAGGCTCGACCCAAGCTTCTAAATTGTTATGAAGTCCTATTTAATGCATTCCTTGACCATATATTATGGTTGGAGGCATTTTGGTTTGGGTGACATTTTGCAAGTTGAAGAAAACAGCATATGAGAGACAGTTTTCTGTACTTTTTGCATTAAAACTGAATTTTAATGGAGTGATCCTGCTGTTATCTCATTTGTAGTATGTAGTGTAACATTTGTACAAGATTTTTGTGCCTTTTATTTACCTTTGTAGACTGTTTCCATCTTGTATTTGTGAATATTTTTGTTTCCTATGTTTTCTGGCCTGTAACAGGCAGTTTTGAAATAATGGAGTCCTAGAGCACCTTCCCACCGTACAAATTGTACGGCCTCTTGGAAATAGTGTCTAGGATCCCTCCTTGTAAATATGGTAGCTTGTAGGGTTTGTTGTAGTGCAGGAGGCGCTAGAAAAGCTTTGCCCTAGGCAAGCCAGTGCAGGTCCGGTTAGGGCAAACTTGGAGAAAAAGACTTATAACTTGCAGGGGACGTGAGATCTTGAAGAAATTCTTTTTGCAGAATTTTGTTGGAGGTCTTAGCAGTGCATGGTGGTCAGGGGGGGTTCTAGGAACGCATTTGATAGGAGAAATTTTCACCAGTCCTAAAACAGTTTTGAGCAATTTAAAACCCTAGGGTTCTTGACCATTTCTGCATTTGGACAGTGTACGGCCTGAGCAGAATTGAAACCCTAAAAATCTTGGAGGTGAGGGCATAAGAAACACCAATTCTTAACAAAGAACCTAAGTCTTTGGTGGGTTTTAAAGGAAATTGCATTTTATCCCTGTTCAGAGGCCTAATTGGGCTCTTAAGCTAGTAGCCCAAAAAGTAGGGTTTGGTGTAAGTGATGGTTAAGTGGAGTTAGGAGGGTCTTAAAGAGCCCAAGATGAGATGTTTTGAAGCCTTTGTATCACCCCCACACCCCTGCAAGATTGTGTTCAATGTTTTGGAGGTTTTAGCCTTTAGGGCAGAATAAGGGCTAAGGAAGAGAATGTGGCGAAGCCCCAAGGTTAGCTTGGTAGAGGGACAGCATATTGATAGGAGAGGAGTTGGTCAGACAAACCAGGGGCACCTAGTCATGAGTAGGGGCCTATAGGTCAGATTGGTGAAGCCAAGCACCAAGGAGGTCTTATAAGGAAAGACCTAGAGCAGGAACCAGTGATTGGTTCCTCTAACCCCACTCCCTATCAACTATACTGTAAAATTGACAATTGTCATGTTTAACTACATTTTATTGAGGATGAAATCATTTTGTCCCAGTGTGCCCTGCTCTTTAAAACATCAGATATATAGAGGATTCTTCTACCTTCTTATGTGTGGGAAATGCATTGTCGACCTGAAAATCCTTCCTCATAGGAGGCATGTTTGGGGGCTACCTTTTCTGTCATTGTCATGAATATTGTTGTCTTACCACTTGATCACATCAAACTAGATAAAGAATATACAACCTGTTAGGATGTTGAAAGAAATGCTTCAGAATCTCATATGTTCCAAAAACTTGATGATATTATTAAATTATTTCCAATATGCTTACCAGGTTTAGAAGTGTTTCTTGAAATTTGAAACACAAGTAATTTTTTGAAAGGTCAGATGGACCCTTTTATATTTGAAAAATGGTAGAGAAAATAATTATCATTACCATGAGAGGTATTTGTTTGTGGAGATTCTCAGACATAGGGGGTTGTGCCCAGTGGGCTTGAACTCAGGTCATCATCAATCGAAGCTCTCTACCTTACAACATGATCAATGTGGGCTAGGAAAATGATTTACAAATTCTCACAATAATCCAAAATCCAAAATTTTAGAATCTGAAATCAGGAGGAAATGGAGTTATTTACTCCTAATATACTCAAGTTTTTTGTATGTTTTTTTTTGTTTTTATGTCAAGGTTCTAATATAACCTGTCACCTAAGAGATTAAACACCATCATTTTTAACTCCACGATTATGTTCTCAGTTCTCCATTATTTGTTGCCAACTTCACGCTCAAACAATTTAAGGGAGAAGCACGCTTAAGTACTTTGGAAAATTCATGTTCATATTTGAACAGTATGTATTTTTTAGATCTGCCATCGTATAAGTTATATTGGAAAAGGCGTTAGATGAAAACCTAAGAGAGAAAAAGAAGAGTAGAACCTAATGTCTTTGTGATGTATGCAGCAGCCATGCAAGGTCTATCGTGGATAAAACCAGAGATGATGCAGCAAGTTCTCTCCTCTATAGCTTTCTCAGGAAAAGAATCATGTTGAGATGCCAAGCCATGGGAATTTAATGGAGTTTTTCCCTCACAAAGGACGGCTTCAAACGATACAATCTTTCCCCAAATTGCAGATTCTAGGTAGTACTTTAATAGTTTTGCTCATTTTCGTTGTCTAAAGTTGTGGAAGAACCAAAAGACAAGGTTTAGGGTTTTGGATGATGATGAAACCCCATTTTAGCTCTGTGAGCGTTTGTTTCGCTATAAGTTACCAAGCAATATATAAATTTTTGGGTTTATAATTTTTTAGCAATGGCAACGAGTGTTTTGGGTAGAACCAATTTTGTTTTTAAGTTACAATTTTGTGGTAGGGGATTTGTGTTGGGATTTTATGTGGCCAGAGTTTTAATTGGGTTTATGTTGTTTTGCAAGCTCTGGTGAAGAAATAGTTATTGTTTGTAAGTGCCTACAGCTATGGCTACTACGGCTTCTTTTGTGCATAATATTAGTCCTCACCCAATGTTGGGTTGTATTCTGGAAATGATTGTTGTTCAGAATCTTATAACGGTGATAGAGGCCTTGCTTCTCATGTTTGTACTGCTAAGAAATTCAATACCTTGGGCTTATTGTATGAAAAAAAAAATTGATTTTGAGGATTTGTTAGTATGAATCAATGGTTGTATGGGTTTCTATGGAGTTTCATATGCATAATTGTTTGTATGAATCAATGGTTGAATGGGTTTCTTTGGGATTTTATATAAATAATTGTTTGTATAAATCAATGGTTGTATGGATTTTGTGGAATTTTATATGATCAATTATTTTTATGAATCAATGGTTAAATAGGTTTCTTTGGAATTTTATATGAATAATTGTTTGTATGAATCAATGGTTGTATGGGTAATTGATGTTTTTTTTATTGTTTTCTTATCAATAACAAATATTGTTGCCAAAACTAAGTTGATCGCGTTAAATGAAAAGTTGAATAGTCTTGAAAGACATATGGAGGGCCTTGAAGCCCATATGACCATAGTCATGACTACTTCTAATCAGTTTTAGCGCTTGGGGATTAGTCCTCACCTATTGTATATTTGGAGCTCTTTTTCCCTGTTACACCATAGAGTAATGCCATGTTCTCACTTTCTCTGGACCAAAATCTCAATTGATTTATTAGTAAATTGTTTGAACATGAGATGTATTTTGTATTCTGGTTTGGATGGTTTGGATCATGCTGAGGCGATTCGATCTTAGAATTATACATGTTACTACTTACATAAAAACTATTACTATATTTCTCAAAGCTAATATAAAATTAAAAAAGAAGATAAAATAAACAATATATAAATAAAATAAAATAAATAGTTCTAAAGTAAAATAAAATAACTCCCATCATTATGCTTTGATTCAACTTTATTGAACACTGACTTTCAATCTACTCTCTTCTCAAAAGTAGTATAAAATAACTCCTAACATTATGCTTTGATTCAACTTTATTGAATACTAACTTTCAATCTACTTTCTTCTCAGGTTCATTTTGCTTTTGAATGTCAGAGTAGATGTAATATATGTGTCAAACAAAGCAGAGGGGGATTGTTATATAACTCTTGGACAGGATTTGAAATCTAAACACATTTGTTGGTCCTCCCTATAGAATTGAATGAAAGGATGGTCCTCCTTATACAACTGATTGTAAATTTTTATTCTACAATATAAACTTAGCTTCCAAAGAATGGACTTATTCAATTGGTTTCTAAAAATCCAAGGATTTAAAAAGAAATATCAAAATGTAATAATGGGTATCATGAAATTGTGATTGCCCACTAAGGATTTGTTGCCTATAAAGCCTATGAGTTTTTATTCTTTTTCATTTTCCTAAAAATCCAAGGATTTAAAAAGAAATATCAAAATGTAATAATGGGTATCATGAAATTGTGATTGCCCAGTAAGGATTTATTGCCTATAAAGCCTATGAGTTTTTATTCTTTTTCGTTTTCCTTTTCTTAATTCCTCTCATTCAGTATTTAGAGGCATATTTCAATTTTTAATAGTTTGTTTTGGGATGTCAATTGTCAAATATTGGTATGACATACTTTAATTTTGGACTTGATTTAGAATTATTTTCATGTTAATGATGACAAAAATTATGAGGGCCTCTTTTGGGTTTTCTTTTTTTTTTAAATGATAGGTGGAAGTCATGTGCAACTACACTAGATTTGATGAAACAAAATAAACAAATAAAAAAGATTTAATGAAACAAAAAAAAACAAATCAAAGAGATTTGATTAAACAAAAAAAACAAACAAATAAATAAATAATAAAAATCATTCAAATATTTGCATAAAATAAAAGAAAATAAATAAATAATATTTTAGATGTTGATGTTATGTTTTGTTATATACAAGTTGGTATGATTTTAAGTTCATCATTATAAAATCTAATCAGATACTAACAAAGATAGTCTTAATCAAAACATTAAAGTATAAGTTTGGGGGGAAATCCAATATATTTGAATGTGTACCCTTATAAATGGGAATTGAAATAAACAATGATAGAAACTATAATGAAATCATATATATTGCTTTTGAAATTAATGTTAATAAAGATGTAAGCATTTTTCCTCAAGTCAATAGGTATCTCCATAATGATAACTCTCTGGCGTTTTTTACATATATTATTAATTAATATATGTATGCTAGTCATAGAACTAATGATATGAACAAAAAATTAAGGTTTTGTTAATTCAAACTAGTACTATTCACTTCAAATCCTATATCTAATGGTTTTCTTTTCTAGCACCGAAAAAAAAAACAAGAACTTTTGATTTCGAAGTCCAATTTCAACATTTTTTTATCCAAATAATTGAATACACAAATGAAAATTATTGTAAATGAAAATTTGAGTTTTGAAATGTTACACTACAAGATAATTGAAAAAAATAAAAATAAACACTCTTTTATAAAGTAGTTTTTCAAATTGCAAATAAAGATCTAGAAATATCCAAAATATTTTTTTTAATGAAATTACATGAAAAAATTGTGAAAATAATAAGCTCATAGTGAAAATGATGAGCTCAGGTGTACCAATCAAATAATCACCCCAATCTTACAAGTTACAAGGATATCTTAAACTCATATTCAATATATGGTTTCAAAGCTTCAATTTTTGGACTTAAATTTATGGAAACATTTGTATAGTAAAAAAGATGATCATGAATTAGAATTGAACACAACTAAATATTAATGGTAGGAATCTTACACTACAAGGTAATTGAAAAAATTAAAAAAAATCACTCTTTCATAAAGTAGTTTTTCAAATTGGAAATGAACATTTAGAAATATCCAAAATATTCTTTTAATGAAATTGCATGTAAAAATAGTGAAAGTAATGAGCTCATAGTGAAGATGATGAGCTCAGGTGTACCAATCAAATGATCACCCCAATTTTACAAGTTACAAAGATATATCTTAAGCCCGTATTCAATATATGGTTTCAAAGAAGTTAAACTTATGGAAACTTTTGTATCTTCAAAAAAAAAAGATGATTATGAATCAGTGAAATCACAAACTACAAGAAGTAGTTAGAGTGATGTTTTGTTATTGCCTTCTAGATTTAGAACACATCTAAGTATAAACATTGGCTTATGTTGGAACTTCTTCCATGAGACAAGACTCTTAGTAGGAGAGAGGGGCAGTAGTTATGGATGGTCCAATGGTTGTTATAGCACTTGTGCCTATAATATTCAATCTTCCACATATTTATACTATATATTGTAAATAAATAATCCACATGTAAGTAGAAAAATAACCAAATGTTGGTTGAAATATCATAAATATACAAAATAAAATGCGCATTTAAACAATTATTGTTATCATAGCGAAAAAATATTGTTCCTCTGTGTATAACTATTGGGGTAGGTAATATGCAAGCACTGGAATATTTCATATTAATAGTTTGTCCTATCACAATAATAGGATGTATTTTCCCATTAAATGTGAAAAAATTTCAAATAATTGTTGTAATCTAAATAAGTGTTGTATTTATAACAAATATTTTTTTATGTTCAACTATTAGTCCATCTGTGTTGAATATATAAATTAGAGATAAAAAAGTTTATGGTTATCAATAAATATTTGGTGCATTTAAATTGCATATAATTTTATTTTAAATAAAATATGATATTCTACAAGCAACAAATAATTTTTTTTGTTCAACTAAGAGTACCATGATTAAGTGTTTATCAAATTTTAGACACTTCTAGATGTGCTGATGTGTCAAATTGCATGACAAGTCACATGATTTTTTTGTTCAGCTACTAGGAGTACCACAATTAAGTTTTAGTCAAATTTTAGACACTTCTAATGTGCTGATGTGACAAGTTGTACAATGAATCACACCTTCAAACCTTAATTATTAATAAATAAAAGACCATTCCATTTTATTTATTTTTTTAAACCAAAGATTCTACACTATCCAATCTATCACTAAATGCTCACAAAGTTAAAAGTAGTGTGAGAAAAATAGAAAAATCCCCAAAACTATAGACTAGATTACAGCTAAGGTATAATATGCACACTAACTCTTCCATCCAAATAAATATACTTTATAACGTCAGAATGCCCTTTTGAAAAAACAAGACCTAATTTTACAACTAAAGTATAATATGCACACTAATTCTTCTATCCAAATAAATATAGTTTAAAACCTCAAAAGGATTTTACAACTAATGTATAATATGCACACTAACTCTTCTATCCAAATAAACATAGTTTAAAACCTTCAAATGGCCTTTTGAAAAAAAATACGAGACTTAATTTTGAAGCTGTCATACAATTTTTTTAAAATATCTTTTATTTATTGGAAAAAAAAAAAAACTAAACTAAACAAAGATTACAGAAATCAGAAAAAGAGAACAGCAAAAGGTTCCGCTTTAGTAAGCGGAATACAAATAAGTTACATTGACCTAGATATACCACTCTATATCGCTTTATAGAGGTCCTTTATATCCCTAAATTTATCAATAATCCTTCTTTTTTTTTTTAATATTTTAAAATAAAGCTGTTTTTCAAGTGGGAAAAAAAACCTTTGAGGACATATTTTTCTCCTATCCTAAAATCCCTTTATATCCCTAAATTTATCAATAATCTTTTTTTTAAAAATATATTTTAAAATAAAGCTGTTTTTTCAAGTGGAAAAAAAAAACCTTTGAAGACTTATATTTTTCTCCTATCCTGAAATTGAAATACAACCATACAAATTCTTTAAACAAGAATTCCTTTGCACACAAGGCTGATAAAGAAATTAGCATACAATATCTAGAACATTTAGATTTGTCATAATGATTTTCTTCCTAAAAAAACATTTTAAAATAAAGTACAGTTTTTTTCAAACATATTTTGAAATATGATTTTCTTTTTAAGATTCAGGAAGAAAACAAACATATTATTTTAAAATAAAGCTTAAGTTTTTTTTTCAAGTAGAAAATAAAAGATTAGAATGCTAAAACTCCTTTGAGCAAGGCTGGTAAACAAGGCTGATAAAAAGGGTTATCATGCAATATCTAGAACATTTAGATTTTCTCATAATGATTTTATTCCCAAGATTTAGAAAGAAAACATATTTTAAACTCATAATGATTTTATTCCCAAGATTTAGAAAGAACACATATTTTAAAATATGATTTTCTTATTTTAAAATAAAGCTAAGTTTTTTTTTTTTCAAATAGATTGAACACTATTATATTTTCCCAAAAACAAAAATCTTTATCATACAATATATCTAGAACATTTAGATTTGCCATAACGATTCTCTTCCTAAGATTCAAGAAAAAAAAAACATATTTTAAAACAAAGCAGGTTTTTTCACATGGAAAAAAAAAAAACCCTTTGAAGACTCTTATAATTTCCCATTTCCTAAAATTAAAATACAACCATACAAATTCTTTAAAGAAGACTCCTTTGAACAAGGGTGATAAGGAAATTATCATACAATATCTGAAACATTTAAATTTGCCATAATGATTCGGGTAGTGCTATACACTAACGCATGTTTGATCTTTTGCTTTAAATTACTAGCTTGAGATATAAATATATATCAAATTTTTGAATATTATAAAATTTCTGAATAATAAGACTTATAGTATTGGGGCTTCCCAAAACACCAAAACAAAAAAGTTACAATATAATATTGTAAGTGATATAAATGAACAAACATAAAATACCATTGAAAGGAATTTTGCTTATATGACAATTATTTTTTCTATTAAACTCAATAATAAACTACTCAAATTAAGCTATAAATATTTCAACTATGTAAAAATACAAACATATATATATATATATATATATATATATATATATATATATAAAGAAAATAGATTACTCAAATTAAGCTATAAATATTTCAACTATGTTAAAAAAAAACACACACACACACACATATATATATATATATATATATATATATAAAATATATTTTTAAAGAAAAATATAAATCTATTTTCGTTCATAAATTTAATAAATCCTCTTGATCCTCAGGGGAAGAAAAATGACATGAAACATCCACCAATTTGACTTTCTTATAAAAGGGCAAAAACTAGAGCTAAAAACAATTAGCAAAAACTGATTTTAGCGCAGTTTATAAAATGGGTAAGTAGTAAATGAAACCCCACACAAACGGCATTTCCCCCAAATGTCAACAGCCTAAAGAGCCCTAACAAAGGGACTTTGATAGGCAACAACTCCAATAGACGACACCAAATATCATTTATGTTTAAAATAATAAGAAGTCACTCTCAAAGAGATGTTTTCGCAGAGCTCCTGTAGATTCAGATAATGGAGTTGAGGACTTGGAATAGTGCAGCTAAAATCTTGAAATAATGCAGTCATATTGATGTTTCCGCAAAGAAAACCTGTAGATTCAGATAATGGAGTTAAAGGAGTTTGAGGACGTGCTCAATAGTTGTTTAAGCATTCATCTCTTGGCAATCATGTTATAAGACCAGCTCAACCAGCTGTCACATATTACGGATTACAAACCAGAGCCTAATTTTGCGAAGGATAGTGTAAAAAGAATTTTCGCTAAAAATCGTACTTAGCGGCGGTAAATCCTCCCGGAAAGAGATTTTAGTACTGTCAACGCATGCTTGGGAAAAAGAGGGAAAATGAGGGGTCATATCGCATTCATGTGAAACTTAATTCCAATCTCAGCTTTCCAATCAAGGTTGCGAGATTTATAAATGCCTTACATGATTTTTCCACAACATACAAAGATGAATAAAAAAGCTTCTGAAATAAGAATTGAAAACCCTAATTCATGTAATATCGAGCACCTATAAGCCTGTTTTTTTGTTGAAAATACACAAGAAGGCAGAGGCGAATATACCGTATTTTCGAGAAAATAGGATGGTAGTGACTCGAGAAGATCAATATGTTATGGCATTCAAAAAAATAAAATCTTCGAACCAAATCCTTAACATGTAAGCAAGTTACAGCTTCAAAAGCATCACACAAAATTAAAATCATCCATCGTGCTTTTCTTTACAATAAAACATTAAAATATCAAACCCTAAGAGCAATCCTGAAAAATCGAAAGAAAACATCAGATCCCAAAGGATGTGGTGTCTACAGACACCTTAATAGAACGGTTGGAAACACAAAGGAAGAAGAGATCAACCAGATGTATATTTTGTGACGGCCTTTGTACCTTCGGACACGGCGTGCTTGGCAAGCTCGCCGGGAAGGGTCAACTTGACCGCCGACTGCACCTCACGAGAAGACAGGGTGTTCCTCTTCGAGTATTTGCTCAGCTTTGACGATTCTCCGGCCAGTTTCTCGAAAATGTCGTTCATGAAGGAGTTCATGATGGACATGGCCTTGCTGGAGATGCCAATCTCAGGGTGGACCTGTTTCAAAACCTTATAAACATAAATTTTGTAAGTTTCCACGCTCTTCTTCTTCCTCTTCTTCTTATCTCCGGCACCCTTGGCAATCTTCTTACCAGCCTTGGGGGGAGCCTTTTCCTTGGGCTTCTTCTCCGCCGCGGCGGTGGGAGTCTTCTCCCCCACCGTTTTCCTGTCTTCAGCGGCCTTCTTCTCGACGGGCTTCTTCTCTGCCTTGGGCGCCATTGTTACTACACAGAAAGCTCAGATGACACTGAAAGTAGAGCAAACAAAACAAAACGCCAAGCTATTTAGTATACAGAGAACTGGTACGATACAATTGACCAAATCAGTGTTTTTATAGAGTTATCTCTCGCATTTGTCATTCATTCGCTATGCGCGTCCGGCACGGATCACGAACCTCGTAAAATCTTCACCATTCGTTTCCGGTCACAGATCAACGGCCTGTCTTACTTTTCTATTACGGCGGAATAAAAGGTATGTAGTTAAGACGATTGTCCCTTATCGAACCGGCACTAGGAGAAAGGACCCATGCATCCCAATTTCGTGCCTTAAAAAATTATATCGGATGATTTTGAATGATTCTTAAATTTTTATAATAGTTTATTTGGTAAGTTTGATCAAATCCAATGTTACGACATTAATATTTATAAAAAGGTTAAAATTAATATATATAAAAACGTCAAGAAGATATTCTTGACTAATTGATTAAAAATAGACATCTCGAGAAGAATATCTCTTGGCGTTTTTATATATATTATTAACAAATAATATATATATGTTAGTAACAGTCACAACGAAACATGGAAGACAAAACTATTAGGGTTAGGGTTAGGGTTAGGGTTAGGGTTAGGACTGGGTTAGGGTTAACATTAGAGTTAGGGTTTGTGTTAAGGTTTGGGTTAGGATTGGGTTTACATTATGCATAGGGTTAGGGTTATGATTAAAGTTAATAATAAGGTTTTGGATGAGGGTTGGAGATTACATTTTGGTATTAACATTTAGGACAAGGTTAGGGTTAGGGTTAGAGATAAATTGGGATTATGGTTAAGGTTTAAGGTTGGAGTTAGAGATATAATTAGGGTTAGGGAATAAGGATAATGTTAGGATTGGGATTAGGGTTAGGCTTACAAATTAGGGTTAGGGTTAGCATTATTATTAAAATTAGCATTAGGGTTAGGTTCAGGGTTATGGTTAGGGTTAAGTTAAAAGCAAAAATAGGGTTAAGGTTGGGATTAATTTTACTCTTGGGAATAGGGTTAAGGTTAGGTGTGGAGATAGAATTGGTATTAGGGTTAGGATTAGGGTTAGGTTTACAATTATGTTTAGGGTTATGGTTATGATTACAATTAGAGGTAGAATTAGAATCTTGTTGGGGTTATCAATACAATTAGGGTTAAGGATATGATTAGAGATAAAATTAGGATCAAGGGTAGGGTTGAGGTAAGGGTTAGGGTTAGAGATAGTAATTGGGTTAAGTTTGGGTAAAAATTTGTATTGGGGTTAGGGTTAGAGATAGTAAATTGTTTTTTAGACACGTGATCTATGGTAGACAATTATGGGTACTAAAAATTAAATATTTGTTTCTTTAATTGTATCTAGATAAATACACAAATCATTTATTTAGTCATATTTTACATCTCTAATGCATAATAATGTAAATACACAATTAATAACTTAAACAATTTAATCTTATACATTAAATAATTGTAATGTAGAGAAATTATTTCACTAATGTATTGTTGATTATTTGAAAACCTAACTCAAACCATTATCTTCCCAAACTTAAAAAAAACCTAACTCGATCTTTGACTTCATTACCACTTGATTTTGTTTCATTGAACAAAGGATGTGTGGTGGATTTTGGGGTGAACCAATTCCACTATTATTGCTCGTGTAATGACTTGTATATCCCCATGGTGACCATCACTATAGTTTATATTCACAAGAATGTAAGATGAAGATTAAGGCAAGGTATCCCTACAACCACAATGGCCCTCTCCATTCTTTCCTTTTTCATGGGATTGTTGCTTTATCACCATTATAAACCCTCTTCAAAATCCACTTACACAACTCTTGTAAGTAATTATCATCACCTTTAGAAAACACCACATGAATAAGCCTCCAAATGTCACCTTGCTTTACCACCACAAGGAAAAGGACACAACCATCTCCCCCACTGACTAATTAATGCAAAGGATTTAATTCATGTAATTTACTTTCACCGTGTACATTTTATATGTCCATAAAAAAATTATTGTGTATGTCATTCAACTTGAAATTGTGTTATATACCCATGATGAGAGTAACAAAGGTATTAACAATAATATTAGAGGTCAATGTAATTAGATTTCCACAATCCATATGAATTTAAATCTAATTGCTTCTGGATTTGATTGTGTGGTAGTCTTTTTTCATCCAATTTTGGAGCAAGGATTACAAGACACAATTTTATAACTACTAGGGTCAGAGAGAAAATCAAGCATTTTGGAGATGTAGTCTGTTTTATTCATGATGACAGTGGCATTGCCTTTGTTGGATTTGGTGATGACAAGGTCGTGATTTTTCAAAAGATTATTGAAAGCGAGAGACTCACCTTTTGGAATGTTACATTTCGGTGGCTTGCCTTTTCTAAGAGCCATAGCACAATCTTGTCTAACTTCCTCTGCAACGTCTAAGGGGAGATTACGAACTACATTCCCAATGTCGATGAGAAAATCAACATGGGGAATGGAGCGAGGGGCCATGGCGAAGTTTAGCCCTCTTTTAAGGAAGTTAAAGGCAAGAGGGTCCAAGGAGCCGTTAGATAAGTTGACCACCAACTTGTTTTCCCAATCACGCACCAGTGGAGGGATCGAGTTCACTGAAGACTACCACACAATCAAATCCATAAGCAATTAGATTTAAATATTAGAGGTATCAAACAATTTTACGCTTTAGGGATTGTGCTTCTTGTGTTTAAAGGCTTGCTTACCATATGTCTAGGTTTCACAAATCTTGCTAAAAAAATTATAAACATTTAATTTATTGATAACTTTCTCAAAAAAATCCATTGACATATGGCAAGAAAGCATTTTTTTTTAAATGGAGGGAAAAAAGCTATATATTTTGTGATTGTATTACACACTAAAAATTTGAACTAAAGAATTCACATTTAGCAGATTTAAATTTCAAGTTAAATAACAACAAAATTTGTATGTATCAAAACTATTTTCTCAACATATACATAATTCTTTTGTAGTTAGAAAAAATTATAGAACTCTAGTATCACAATCATCAAAACATCAAATTATGCATCAAAAATATCAAACCTATAATGGTCAATCATCAAGCTTTGAATTGATTGAGCATGATGAAAAAATATTTTTTAAAAACTATGAAAGTGCTTGGAAAAACAAGAGCTCTGAAAGAGCTGGAGTCCCTGCCTAAGGGAATAAATTTGGTTATGCATGTTTGCAATTGAGTGAGAAACACATTAGTATTTCGAAAACTAATTAAATCCAATTTGTGGAAGAGTTTAATTATAACACAAGGATCTATAATTAACATCGGTTTAGATGTTGGTTTTATAGAGTTGGACAAAGAATCATCTCATAACTCAAATTAACTGAGACATGGAAATACAACTAGGGTCATTTACCCAAGTCAAATAGTCTCTAATTTACATACTTAGTTAAAATACCAACCATTGAATAAATCAACATAATATCAAGAAATTTTAGAAATAAAATCACTAACTATAGACCATCTCATAAAGTTTATAATGTTGAGCCAAGTATATATATGTGTGTGTGTGTATAATATGTATATATAAAATATATATATAATATGTATAATATGTATATATATAATGTGTATAATATGTATATATATATAATATGTATATGTAATATGTATATATGTATAATATGTATATGTCTAATATGCATATGTATAATATGTATATATATATATGTGTGTGTATATATATATAATATATATATATATATGTATATATATATAATATATATATGTATATATGTATGTGTATGCATATACACCCATACATGTATATAGAGTGGATGTATACATATATATAGTAATGGTATATACATATATATACATACGTGTGTATACATGCATACATATACATACATACATATATATATGTTGAAAATAGTAAAGAAGAAACATTGCTAGATTTCAAACAAACAACTTACAACATACACTCCCATAAGAGTTAGTTGGGCACATTAGTGGCGATACAAAATATCATCAATATCTTAATCAAATTTTGAATGCACAACCAAGGATCACAATAAGGCACATAAGTTAATGCACCATGGTGGTAGGGATAAGATTTTCATTATCACTTTGTCCGTAGGTCTTGCATCTTTCATCTTCTAGCACTTGATTCATCATTTTTAATTTTCTTATTGTGTCTTTGAGAAATGGAAATACAACTAGACTCATTTACCCAAGTCAAATAGTCTCTAATGAACAACTGAAATTGAGTGAGACATCGAAATACAACTAGACTCATTTACCCAAGTGAAATAGTCTCCAATTAACCACAGGTGGGGAGAACTTGTGCCCACATACTTAGTTAATGTTGATGCTGAAAATTGGCAAGGTAACAACCCTTTGTGGGAAACTTAGTTTATGGGGGACCTATTGCACTAAATTGAGTAACCTTCAAATTTTTAAAGAAGTCAGCTTCTTTTGTAATTGGTTTTTGGAATGGGAAAATGAAGTAGATATAAAAATAAAAGATCTAACTAAGGCAATGCGCCAGAATTTAGATAAAAGACACGATAAATCCATCTTTTGGATATGATCTAAGGGCCCGTTCAGCAATTTACTATGTCCTAGAATGACAAAAATTAGAGATTGAAGTATGAACAATGCATTTAATGACATAAAATAATTTTCACACCCATTCACTAAAAAGAGGAGTCAAAAGACATGATCTAAACTAGCAAACTTGCATTCAAATTATAGAAGTTTTGGAAATGAACCATGCAAACAATAATGGCACATTATAAAGTTAATCAAATAGCTTTAAGAAAAATAGAAAGGTCAAACAATGGCATGATCTGTGACTCTTTCTGCAATAATCTAATAACGATAAAAGGCCTGGTGTCTCTAAAATTTTATATTTGTGCAATTCTCGAACTCTCAAAACTCATGGAACTTAGAACTTAGAACCCCTCTTCATAAATAAAGAGCAGTGTATATAGTGAGCATTCCCACTGCTTGTCGAGTAGTAACTAAAAAGATTTGGAATCCTGAGCAATGATGTAGCAGCAATGATTCCCCTGGCCGTTGTAACAGAGAAAGATTTGGGTACATGGCATGTGGTCACTCCCCATCCAGGCGTATCCCCTACGAATGATGGCAGTGGACCTGGCATAGTCTTGTGCAAACAAGTGTCGCCAGCTAGTATAGGCAATTAGAACACACAACATCATATCACAGCCAATAGTCTACTCCATCCCTTGCGTTGAAGAAGCATTCGCTGAGGAGACGCGTGGCGACATTTCGCAACCCATAGTTCATTCCTCCTCCATGTCGTTGAAGGCCTACGCTAGGAAGACACGTGGAGGCATTCCTTTTATTTGGCACCTACTGTGGGGTCCTCCAAAGTATTGTGGATGGATGCTACGTGGCACACGGTCGAGGCCCAATTCAAAAGTGAGAGGGAGCAGCCTTTAAGCGTGCACAGCAATGACATGTGGAAACATGGTGGGGGTTGTTTAAAAAATGAAGGGAAGAGTTCCTTCAGAAAGCGCTGAGTGGACACGTGGTGGAGGCCAGCGGTCATTTATCAAAAAGGGTCGATGATGTTCATTTGAGGCATGGGTCGGTACTTAACAAAAAACAAAACCCGAAGGGAGCTTGATGAATTTTATGTTCACATCTTTTTGTGACTACTAGGGGCATTTCTCTTAAGGAACGGGGAACCCAAAATTTTCTCTGGTTCGCAGACCAGAATGCCATCCATTGGGTGACAAAATTAGAGTTTAGAAAGGACCGCCTACAGGGGTGGCCAATCATCTTCAGATGGTCTCGATACATTGCACAAATTTTCCTATGCTCCACCTAGGTCAAGCATTTCCTTATAAGGCAGCACCTTAGGCAAACCGGCCCTTGACTTTGCAATGGAAAAGTAGTCGCGCAACCGGATGGATGACACCTTCAACGTCTATTGCGGTAGGAGGCTGGCTAAAATTCTGGAAAGCAGTTGGGTCTTGCTCCTTTTCTTCAATCTTTGTCGCAATTTGCTCAACTATGGCGATCGACCCATCTTCAAGAAACAGGGACAGGAGGCCTATCTCAGCTAGCTAGGAGAAATTTTCCCGCATGCCATCCATAGTCTTGTTCAAAGTAGCTGTGCAAGCATTAGTACGCAGGATGGTCAAGTGGTAATGGATGAATTTTTTTGTCGTCTGGGCAGCAACATTTTGATCCTCGATCCCTGCCTTTGCTAAGTTTTCATTAGAGACCATGTATAGCTTGCTTAGAAAACTCTTTGCCTCAAGAAACCTTTCTATGATGAACCTCAGGAATTTTTCAAGTATTCAGTGAGCCTCCTTACTCAATTTTGTTGCTTTTGAGATGAATCGAAGCGCTGGCTATAGTGTTAGGCAGAAGGCCTTGACCTTTTCCGAGTATGAAATGTATAGCTGCTGAGCTACTAGGATGAGGTCCAGTTGTGCAACAAGGGCCTAGGGAGCGCTCTTTAAAATGGAAATCTTCGCATCCTTTGAGCCGACATCCTTTGTTAATTTTGCAATTCTCCTTTTTGCAGACACAAGTTGCTCCCTGATGTTACTTGGATCCTTAAACCAATTCTCCTTGGCTTAGGCGTGGTTTTCCAACTTTGTGTCAAGAGAAGACTTCGTCTCTTGGAACTCTTTTTCTAATTGGGCCTTTTGGCCCTCAAACTCCATCTTTTGTTCTAATTTTCGCTCATGTTGAGCATGTTGAGGTGTTAGCTCTTCATCTTTTTGTTGTAGATTTTGCCCCGCCAGGGCCAATTGGCTCTAATATTCCTTGTTCTTCATTCGTAGCTCGTTGATCAGGATGGGATCAACGAATTGGGACTTTGAAAGTTTCTCTTGGAGTTTTTTTTGCTCCAACTCTTCTACCCGCGCTTTCTCTGATAATCGTGCAACCTTTGCTTCCAATGACTTCTCCCCTGCCTCTAGGAAACTAACTCTTTCCTTCACAAGCTTTAGCTACTCCTCCCTTTTCTTTAGTTGATGTCCATAGCGGTCATCACCACCCGTTGTGTTTCCTCCATGAGTTCTACCTTGTCCTATGGTCAAGTTACTCTCAGATTGAGTCCCACGACATACATGTCATAATCATCTGGCAACATATCTCCTTGTAGTTTGGTGGTGTTCAGGTAAATGGTGGTGAAATTCAACATTTGATGCGCCTCATTGTACACAGTATATACCTTTGACTCTACCTCCCTTTTGTCATCCTTAGTCTTTTTCTTTTGCATTTTGAGAGCCTGTGCTTGTTTTGTGGCTTCTCCTTGGGCTATGAATTGGGATGGTGACTGAACTAGCCCACCTACAAAGGGTGCACCGAGAGGTACGGTAAAATGGAACGTAAGTGTGGTAGGCCCCTGCATTTTGCTCTTTTGGAGAGTAATAGTATTCGAGGAGAAATAAGGGACCTGCCAAATTTTGGTTTGTGAACTGGCAAAAGGGCTCATTAGTTGTTGTGTTGATGGGGTAGTCATTGGAGATTTCGCTTGCTGGGCATAGTGGGTCAAACCTAAGGTAGTAGAAGCAATAGGGGTGTCAATGGCAGTTGAGTCTGTAGAAAGAGAGGTGAGGAGAGATTGGGAAGCAGTGGCAAGTGTCTGGGTTCACGGAGGCGTTAAGATAAGTGGCTCTATTTGGGTGAATTAGGAGAAACCTCCTGCAAAAATTATGGTAGAGGCAGAGAAGGTAGGGTCAATACTTGTAGTGAGTGTCACAGAGATAGCAAAGGATACTAAAGATTGAGAAGTAAGAAAAGAAGGAGTGAACATTACCTGTTGACTGGATGATGGCGGTGCTTCACTCATTGTTGGATCCTCACTTTGAACTCTTGGCTTGTTGTGAGCACTTGGCTTGTGATAGGTTCTTGTGAACCTTCTCCCATAATAGCTTTCGTATGTTGTCATTTAGGGGGCAGGGAGTCTCCCGTCTCTATAGTCTCTGCTTGTTGTTGTTGGGACCCTCTCGTTGCTTTGGAGACCTAGGTGAGTGTTGGAGAGGCTCTTGATATATTCAATCACACATTTGAAGCAACATAGGTAGGATGCCCTATGGACTTTTTCCTTTGTTGAGCGGAGGACTTCAATGTCTCGGCTTCCTCCTCGACCTGCTCCTCTTCTTCATCAAAGTCATTGCCTTCACTAGCACTCGAGTCAAAAGCATGATGCTCACCATCCCACAACTTATCAAACTGTTCATCATCATTCACACTATTATAAGGGGCATTGAGTTGTTTTGTTTCTTGGCGATACACCTAGAAGGCTCTAATTCTTTCCACACTCCATTCTTCTTCTTTTCTTAACTTATTGAACAAGGTGGCTCCCATTTTGCGATTCTCATCATAATCTGCCATAACAAAATAAAACCTATTCCATGGTGGTCTACTATCTTCTATAGGAATGTGGATCAAGTCAACCAATAATCCATCTTCATCTTCCAACGGGTTGCACCTCTTTTCCCAATAAGGTCGAGGACTATGAGTTACTTTGATATGTTCATATTGTAGATCATTGAAAGGGTTATAACTCCATTTGTTGCAAATCATCACCAACCCTAGATGAGCCAACTTATCTTGCAATAGCAAGTGTGCCGCCTTTTCTTTTTTCACAACCACTGTCTTGAAGCTTATCAAACAGATGAACAATCCCTTCCTCTTGGCTTTTCTTGCACAAAAGGTAGCATTAATAATGCATGCCTACCGAAACAATTCAAGGGCTAGCACTCAATTTTTTATGCATTTCGGAAGGTGGAATGGTTCCTCGGTGAAGCCTCGCATCCAAATGAATGTGAAATCCACTCTGAAAAACCAGTCACATCTAGGAATGAAGTTTTGCATATACTCTATTTGTGTCTTAGTGAGTCGATTGATACCATCCCCTCCTTGCAAATCTTGCAAAATCAAAGTCAAGAAATAATTCAAAAATACATAATAATCGAAAGTGGAAGAGAGGAGAGGAGTCTAGACAAAAATTGACTTCCTCCTGTTCCTTTTGTAAAAAATAGACAAATTCACACACTTATCAAAGAAATCAGGGTTCTGATGCAAAAACATATAGGCAAGATAGGAAGGAAACTTGAACTTCCGTTTAGCTTGGTAATTCTTAATTTTCCCTATCATTTCCTTTGTGAGGTACTCTGCAAAATCATACTAGAAGAAAGATTGTTTCCTGCGAAACTAGAAACCTGGGCCCAACTGAAATGCATGCACCTCCTTGTTGATGTCTAGACCGCAAATAAATGCCAACATTGAAAAGGCCTCTTGCAAGTCTGCGTCGAAAGCACCATGTTGTGTTGGGATCCTTGGTGACTTCTGGTGGTTTGCCTCAACCCTTTTGGTTTCTTTGTTATAAAATTTCAGAGCCTTATCCCTCCCGTTCCATATATTTTCCCCCTTTGCAAGAGTGAATGTCTTGATTTTTATCTTTCTAGAGGTATGATCAGGAATACACACCATATTCCAGATAGCTCCCGGGTTGATATTAACCATCAGAGTTTGACCCTCGATATTATTGGTGCTTGGGTTGAAATGTTCAATGGTTGCATCGACTAATTCTAGACAATAGTGCCTAGATGGGACCATATATTGTGGAAGCCCACTGAACTATATCTTCTATGTTGTCAACATCAAATTTTTGGATTTCTTCATTCTTTCACACGTTGCTTCCCTCAAAGTTTTAGGGTTCTTTGCAAGACCGGGATCATGAATATTATCCCAGTCCTCCTGGATTAGGGTTTGGTTTTTATAGCTTTTGGGCTTCTCTAGCTCCCGTGTGTTCACCCACTCTGGCTTGTCTGGAATACCAGGCATGGCATAAGAGATGTTTTCAAATACATTGATGGTTGGTACTTCTCGCATAGCTTTAAATAAGCTTCTCGTTGCCTCTTCGTGTACTTCTTGGCTTGAAATGTCTGCCATTTTTCCTTGTGGGAAGTTTCTGCTTAGCTTGAACTTCTCTACAATTTTACCTCGGCTCTAGGTGTGCACTAGAAATTGCTTTCGCTTTGAGTAGTGTATTTGAAAAAACCTTTTAAGTGATTAAACATTTCGCATGCAATACTTTGCTATTTTTTCTCGAGGTGGTAAACGAGAGTTACCTTTTTGCATTTAATTTAGCATGTATCGCCAACCTTTTGGCTTGTGTGAAATGAATCACTTGCCATTTTGAAATGACAAAAATTCATAATTACAATTAACAACTATATTGTACAACGCGATTTTCTTAGAACTTGAGCTGACAATTTGCTAGCAGATTAACCATTTGTATGTGTTGGCAATTAATATCCCAAAAGGAATGATTAAGCCAAAGATGCGATCAGTGCTTGAAAAGATATGAGCTCGACCTTAGAGTTCACAAAACACCTGAAGGACAACACCTCAATATTTGGTCGTGCATAACACCGCCAATTTTTGCCACCAGCTTAGGATAATTAATTAGCCCTTATTAGTTTTGCACGCAGCAAGCTGTACTCAGCAGATGCAACTAGGTGGGAAATTTGAGCAAGCTTTGGCACAACTTTCAAGTTGGTACTTGATTATCCTCACGTTTATGGTAAGAAAATTACCACACATTTCCTCACTTTTTCTATAAACAGGTACCTAAGCAGTAGCGAAATCACACTTAGTGATTTGAATAAAGTTGGTAATAGGTAATTGGTTTAGTAGTTTAGCATTAGCAGTTGTGTAGAGTTCTCATAGGCTAGACTTAGGCAGTTTGCAAAAGTAGTTCTAAGGTAGTTGCAGAGCGTCTTCCAGCATGAATATCCCAATTAGGCTAGTTTTTCATAAGTCTCATACGACTTTTTTAGGTGAGATTTCACTAGGCACTTGAAAAGGATGACCAAAAAATAAGCACTCACTAGCTATCATAGCCATGAAATGGGTTTTGGGATGGGATTTCCTTGAATACAAGGATAAGTATCAAGTTAACACTGACGTGTTCTTGCACTTTGTTGCCTCCATGCTTGATATTTGAATTCCCAAGCCACTTATTTTGTGTCTAGTCAAAGAAATTTTCCCAAAGAAGTACCTGAATGGCCTCGATGAGGTAGTGGCAAATGCTGCATACAGTGGAAGCATTCCAACCGCAAGTGACCTCAAGAGGTTCATCAAAGAGGACGCAGTCGTACTATGGCTACCATTCTTGAGTGGCTTTCGCCTCCAGTTGCAAGTTGAGCACCGCCAGAGGTTCACTTGTGCCTATCACTTCCTTTTTCGCATCTACAACGTGGTGTCGTTCTATGATATTAACTGGTACATGAACTTTAGGAACCTAGTGTTTCCTCTGTCATTGGCCATTGCTCCCATGAATGATGCTGCTGTTGGTGATGATGCCCTTGTTGATGAAGACATTGTGGATGTTGTTGTTGATGCGTCCATTGTTGCTGCTCATGTTGTGGATTGAAGACCTCCATGTTTTTCTTTTTGCTTAAAAAAAAACTCATATTAGTCAGTCTATTTTTTGTATACATGCCTAAAAAAGGATTTTTTGTAGAATATATGAAGGAAGTAGAATATAGCAATATACTTTAGAAGCGTGGCCCTTGAGCCATTTTGATAATGTAAATATTAAAGCATATATATAATGAAAATATAACTTTATATAATCATTTTGCTATTTGCTTCTGGATTCTGCAATATGGGTCATCCTTTTCTTTTTCAGCGTATATATATCAATTCAATTATGCATGTGGGTGTTTGATTTTTTATGTTCTTTTGAGTTGTAAGTTTATTTCTTCCTGTTCTCTGCAATAATGGGCTACTTGTTTTCCACCGCCTCGAACCATAGAATGAATAAAAAGATTGGCCAAGAAAAACAAAAGGGAAAGAAGGAAAAAACACTATAAACATATTTACATCAGTAGGATATGCAAGCTTAATTAAATAATTTAAGGTGAATTTCATTGACTGGAATTCCCAACGCTTCTTTTTCCATGGTTTCTAACTCAAATTCATTATGTTCCTTGCATTGAATTATTCTGAATGGGCCTTCCAAAAGGCTATCAAACTTCCCGTGTTGACCCAGCTTCATGGCCCTTTCATTAAACTTCAACACTAAGTCTCCACACTTTAGAGCCTAGTCAGATGCTTTCTTGTCAAACCACCTTTTAACCACTTGTTGGTGGTTATTCATGGCTATTAGGCACTTTTCCCTTTTTCTCTTGTACTTCTAGCAACTCGGCTAGCCGCTCCTCCATTGCACCATTTTGTTCCACCTCGAGATATTTTAATAATTGAAGCATTGGAATCTCCAACGAGATAGGCAATAACACCTCTTTTCCATATACTAGCTCATATGACGAAGTCTTGAGGAATTGCTTAGGAGTTATGCGGTTTGCCTAGAGCGCTGCTCGAAGGTTTTTATGCCATTCCCTTTGGTATTCTGACCCAATCCTTTTGAGGAGTCAGACTAGGTTCTTGTTCATTAACTCGGCTAAGTCGTTCCCCTGCGAGTAGTAGTTTGATGATGTTTTAAGGAATATGCCATGAGTAAGTGCGAATTGACATACCTTAGAGCCTAGGAAAGCTTTGACATTGTCGAAAATGATGGTTTTGGGCGTGTCGAATCTCATCACCAGTTCCTCTAAGAAGTCCACTATCTCTGCCTCTGTTGCATTCTTCAGTGGTACGACTTCAGTCCACCTAGTGAAGTAGTCAATGGCCGTCAAGATCCATTTATGACCTGCACTAAAGGCCATGTTGATCATTCTAATGAAGTCTAAGCCCCATTGTGCAAATGGTTTGTCAACCACTATTGGATTGAGAGGCATTGCATAATTCTTTCTTATTCCTATGAAGAACTGCCATTCCTTACAAGTTTTTACCAAGGAGTAGGAATCATTGAATAGTGTCGACCAAAAGTACCCTGCGCACATGATTTTGATGGTGGTGGTCTTTGCCGAGAAGTGTCTGCTCGCGACGTTGTTGTGATAAGTGTCAAGGATCCTTTTTGCTTGTTCCGTAGTGACACACTGCAATAGAATGTCATTAAAATTCCTTTTGAACAAGCTCCCTTCAATGAGCACGTATTCACTATTTTGCTGTCGGTAAAATCTCCTCTTCTGGGAAGGAAGGCCCGACGAATATTTTCTTGTGTGCATAAATCTCACTCTATTTGCAAGCCAACAACCTTTGGACTCTGACTCATTTTTTAGGACTAGTTTTGGCTGCTCTTCTTCGATGGCCATTTCTTCATCGTGCACAAGATATTCACACAGTCGTCTTCCCCGAATGATCTTTGTAGGCTTGACCTCAAAGTCATATTCAGGGATCTTGGTGATCCAATTGGATCTTTTTCTTGGTGATTTCTCCTTCCATGATGTATTCGCGCACACTAGAATGCGTGACATAAACAATCACCTTATTGCAAGAGATTAGGTGTTGAAACTTTTTGAGTCCCTTAACTATTGCAAACGCTTGCTTCTCTACAAAGTTGTAGTTTGTCTCATATTCCTTTAGGGTTCGGGAGTTAAACTCTATCGGGTGTTCTCCCTTGCCCTCATCATCTATTTGAGTTAAAATAGTAGCAATGCTTGACTTGCTACTAAATACATACATTATGAAGTCCTTTGATAAGTTTGGATTGACCAGAACAAAAGCGAAGGAAATAACATCCTTGACAAGTTCTCAAAGGCTTCTCTGGATTCTTTTATCCATTTAAATGTTTGATCCCTTTTCAGCATCAAGGTGATTGGCCTAATTATTCCTTGCAAAGTCAGAAATAAATTTGCTAACAAAATTTACCTTTCCCAAGAAGGACCAGACGCCTTTCTTGTTGACTGGAAGGGGAAGCTCTTTGATTGATTTCACCTACTCGGGATCAATTGAAATTCCTTCTTTGGACACTACGTGCCCCAATAGCTTTCCTTATGATACTCTAAAGACACATTTTTTTGGGTTCAGGGATATCCCAAACTCATGGCATTTCTTGAACACCATCTTAAGATGATAAAAATAGTCATCCTTGAACTTGGAGAACACCGTCAAATCATCTAAATAAATTAGGATAATCTTGTTGATTAGTTCGCTAAAAGCAATATCCATTGCCCGCTAGAAGGTGGCTCCTGCATTCGAGAGGTTGAACAACATCTTAGCATATGTGAACGTTCCCCACTTAGTAGTGAACATTGTTTTATGTTGATCCTCCTCTTTGACTCAAATCTGATTGTAACCAGAAAAGCCATCCAATAGGGAAAACATCTCTGATCCTGCCACCGTCTGCAGGATGGACTCCATTAAAGGTAGCAGGTAATGATCCTTCAGGGATGCCCTATTTAGGTCTCGAAAGTCCACACATAGACAAATATCTCCATTCTTATTTTGGACCAGGACCAGATTAGATACCCATGTGTTATGCTTGATTAAGAAGACAATCTGTGACTAGATTAAGTTTGTTAACTCTTGCACCATTAGCTCTTCAATCTTAGGATTCACTGGCCTTTGTTTTTGGCAGACCAGTTTTGCACCTTTTGCCAACTCTATTGTATGTTGGATGATATCGTGATCATATCCCCTAAGGTCATCATATGACTAGGCCACCACTCCTTCATATTTTTCATAGAAGTTGATGATCCTTTCTTTTTCATGATGCGGGACATCCTTCCCAACTTTGAGCTTCCTCTCATCCCCAACCCGAAGATCCACATAGTCACCTTTGTTTGCTACAAACTTCCTCTTGTCATTTCTCGCATCATCACAATCAAAAATATTTTTGAGAGTGACCAATCCTTTTGGAAGCTTGTTGGATTTCAGCTAAATGATTTGTCCTTCATAAGCTTCGACAATCTTTAGGTGGAGTTGGTCGAAAAATTCTCCCGACTACTGGATGAATGAGGAAATGTGTTCATCACTGTCAAACACCTATCAGCTTTGGTCATTGTCTAGAATGGCTAGTTAGACTATCACTCGTACAAAGTGTTTGTTGTGAATGAGGTCAAAGCCAGGATCAAATTGGGATCTGATTGTTGCCATGCGATCCACATCTGTATTTTGTTCTTTGGGCACCATTTGAATGTTGAAGGCTTCAAAGCTCTCAATCAGGTCCCAAACTCAGTGTTTATAAGATCGCATGCGAATATTCTTGGTCACAGAAATTCCAAGGACTTGATTGACTACTAGTTCAGAATCTCCAAACACCATTAATTGCTTAATGCTCATCTGTTCCACAAGGTTGAGACCTTGTACTAATCCTTTGTATTCAGCTTCATTGTTCGAGCAAGCGAATTGGAAGCAGAAGGACCTCAAGGTCTTCTCATTTTGTGGGGATATTAAACATATCCCAGCTCCTACGCCAACCTTGCATCTTGCTCCGTCAAAGTCCAACGTCCATAGCTTTGAGGCTTGATCACTCTTGGGTTCTTTGACAACCTTCGGGAGTACTTGATCTTCATCATAGATGATATAGGTGCCCAACCCGGTAGCATGGTAGTTGTCGAAAGGATCAATATCCATATGTTCACTCAAGAGAACATCTTCTTGATCGGTTTGATCTTCAGTCACTTTTTCATCTTGCAGTAGCTCAACACAATGCATTTCTTGCTTGGTGATAGAACTATGAAAGGCCTCAAATTTGATCATGGCTTCATCGACCACATGTTCTGAATGCAGAGCTTCAGATTCTATCTTCATTTTCGCACCACGCTTGGTCTTGAGGATCATGTGCGACCAATCTAGGGACATGTATCTACCTACCTTTGAAGTGAATTCTAGAGATAGACAGAGGCCAAACAGGGGGGAACATCTATGATCACTGTATCTTGCGACACTATGATGCTAGGGAAAGCGAATAGAGTCAAGGGAAAGTCCTTGATGAGACTGACACTTTTGACTGTTTCCATCAACCTGCATCACTCTTTTTAAAGATTCATAACTGAGCCCTAAAACTTTAGCTATCTGTTTCAACATAACTGTAGTGCTAGTACCATAGTCAATCATGGCATTGTGTAATAACTTATCTCCCACAATAAGCATTAGGAAGAAGGCTTGGGTTTTGACTTATCTCTTACCTCAACGGGAGCTTCCGCTATGTTATTTATGAGAACTTTGGAAGGAGTTGATTGATCAACAATCTTTCCTTTGAGCAATTGCCTCGTTGGCATTGCACTCACGTCCTCCTAGAGAGTCTTATGTAGTGATGTATTTTTTTGTAGAATAGCTAATATATCCCAAAGGGACACATTAGCGGATGATTTTTTCAATTTTTCCACCACATTGAAGGGTGGCTAATTCAGATATTTCTGCTCCTTAGCTTTTGTTATAACAATTTCCTTTCGTGGTGGACATTGTGGCACCACTGCAAAGGTACTAAGCATTTGGTCAGAAGCACTTTTAGGTTGTAGACTAACTAGTTGCAAGATGACTAGTTTTCTCGTGAATCTCCTCTTCGAGTAGGTGTTGTAATCAAACTGTACTTGCAGTGTTTTAAATGTAGATCCTTCATTGGAAAACATTGCTTCTTCCTCTTCCATTCATGAGAAGAGTGTGTGATCGAGAGCGATGTCTGCTTCTTCTCTAGTGACATCCCCTGCATTTGTGTGGTGAGCATCGTGTTGTCCATTTACGAAGATGTGTACACATAGCTTCAGGGATCTGACGTTGCGCCTTGGCTCCACTGCTCCAACACCTTTTGTTGTAGGTTGTCACACAGACAGTTTCAGGGCATGTGTGGATAGTCGCAAGGGAAGCACTAGGGGTTGGTGTCATCAATTAAATTATTTTGCCCTACAGTTAGCTCTCTACTCGAGCTTAGATTAGTGCTTTGCAACGGAGAAGGCATCAACACTATTTGATTTGTTGTTTGTGCCTACGAATTTGTGCGAGTGCCTCCTTGGAACTGGTTTTGTTGGTAAGAAGACCTTCCACCCTGATAATTTTGATAAGTTGGCTTCGGAGGCACAACCTGGTTGTGCTTGATAACAATTATCTCATTGGCCATGGCCTGCAACATTTCTTTTACGTCACTCATATCCTCCTTTGAAGAGCCAAATGTAGACGCAACATTCTACGACATGCTCAAATATGTGTACATAGATTAAGGAGGATTCGTCACACTAGTAGAAGGAATCTCTTGAGCAAGAACCAATATTTATGGAAATATAGGAATGATGGGCCAAGGTGGCAACTTCCCAGCATCTATCAAATTATTCTATGCCTTAACAACGACGTTGTAGGCACCCAGTAGTGTGGTCCCGCCCAAAGACCGGATCATCATTGAAATGTCAGGGTTGATAGATTTCAAGTAGAACATAAATGCTAGATTAGGTGGCAGGCGGATATCAACTTGGATTCTCTACCAGCTTGTATGGAACTAGGCATTGAAGTCAGCCATGGCTTCGTGAGAAGCCCGCTTTATGACTGATAGTTGATAATATAGCGAGGACCGGTCTCCATCATTCAAAAATATTTGATAGAAAGGATCTCTGAGCTCATCCTAAGTATTGATAGTGTTTGGTTGCTGCGTTTGGTACCAATCTAGCACCTTGCCTCTGAAAGAGGTGGAAAGCAACCTTAGTGCTATATTTTGGTTTGTAATGTTGTGTACCAGGCATAAGTCCATGACATCTTGCAGATGTTTGGCTGGTGTTCTTGAGCCATCTCCAATGAATTTAGGTATAGCTTTTAGGGCAGAGACCGAGATAGAAGCCCAAATGGTAGGCGCTACTGGCACTACAAGAGGACTTTCGCTGTCCCATGCCACATAATTTATGTTAGCAACGGGCAACATGGCTAGCAAAAAGGGCAGAAGAAGCAGAACATTCACTAATTGGGTCGCGGGTTGTACTGTCCCTAATGACGATACTAATAAACTAAGATTATTCATTGTTTGGGACCTAGTTACAGGCTGATGGTTCATACACCCTTCTTAAAATTAGGTTCATTTAAGCTCGGTCCCACCGGGCGTGCCAGGAAAAAGAAAAACTATTGATGCCAAAAATTGGCAAGTTAACAACCCTTTGTGGGAAACTCAGTTTATGGGAGACCTATTGCGCTAAACTGGGTAACCTCCAAATTTTTAAAGAAGTCAGCTTCTTCTATAATTGGTTTTTGGAATGGAAAAATGAAGTAGATATAAAAGTAAAAGATCTAACTAAGGCAATGCACCATAATTTAGATAAAAGGCATGATAAATCTATCTTTTATATATGATCTAAGGGCCTGTTCAACAATTTACTATGTCCTAGAATGACATAAATTAGAGATTGAAGCATGAATAGCGCATTTAATGACATAAAATAATTTTCACACCCATTCACTAAAAAGAGGAGTTAAAAGACATGATCTAAACCAACAAACTTGCATTCAAATAATAGAAGTTCTAGAAATGAACCATTCAAACAATAATGGCACATTATAAAGTTAATCAAATAGCTTTAAGAAAAATAGAAAGGTTGAACAATGGCACAGTCTGTGAGTCTTTATGCAATAATCTAATAATAATAAAAGGCCTAGTGTCTCTAAAATTCTATATTTCTGCAATTCTCGAACTCTTGAAACTCGTGGAACTTAGAACTTGGAACCCCTCTTCAAAAATAAAGAGCAGTATATATAGTGAGCATTCCCACCACCTGTTGAGCAATAACTGGAAATATTTGGAATCTTGAGCAATGATGTAGCAATAATGATTCCCCCAACCGTTGTAACAGAAAAAGATTTGGGTACATGGCATGTGGTCACTCCCCATCTAGGTGCATCCCATGCGAATGATGGCAATGGTCCCGACATAGTCTCGTGCAAACAAGTGTCACCAGCTAGTATAGGAAGTTAGAACACGTGGCATCATATCACAACCAATAGTTTGCTCCATCCCTTGCGTTGAAGAAACATTCGCCAAGGAGACGTGTGGTGACATTTCGCAGCCCGTAGTTCATTCCTCCTCTGTAAAGTGCCTTGACAAATTTGATGTTTTAAATCTGATTTTCTTCTTTGGTAATTTTGTCAAACACTTTCCTTGCAATATTCAACTGGCTAGTAATGTGTTTCAGTTTGCTTGTTTTGATTTGTTTTGATGCCAATGGTGTTTGGAGACTTGAGAAGGAATGCCAATGTAGCTAAACAAGTATCTAAAATGATGTGCAACCTTTTTTTTGTATTTTCAAATGCATAAACATGAAGATTCTGATATGAAATGCCTACCTATAGCCAAAGGTCGTTTTGATGAACACTTGGCATGAAAACTAGTTCTATGTAATGCAAGTACATTGAAAGACATTTTGTCAAATATATTGCAGCCAAACTGAACTCATTAACTTGATATTATGAATGTAATGCAATGTTGTGCATACATAAGAAGATAACTCATAATTTCTTCTCACTTCTTGACTATGACATGACTGAGTTTACAATGAATATGGTTGTTATCAAACAACAATTACAAAAGATGCCAATCTCAGAAAATACAATTACTTCCTACAATAACAACTCCCTAACATTATATATTTTTAGGGCATTACATAAAAGAAATGGAGAACCTAGAACAATTGCCATCTTTCTGAAGTTACAACCATGAGAAATAAATTTGAAATCCTCAAGATAGTCGTCCTTTTTTTCCAACAATGATGTTGATGTGTTCCCTGATGCCAAGTGACCCCTTTAGAAGCAAAATCAAAATTTATAGAAGACTCATTTGTACAGATCGAACCCCTACATTATGCTGATGGACGCCCCTATAGAATATTGCAGCAACCCAAAATGAATAGATTTGAATTTCTTCTTGAATAGAAAGTTCCTCAAAATGCAAAATCATCCTTCTATAATCAACAAATAGATGTCTATAACTTCTCCAAATCGAATTTCTTCAACTCCTTCAAAATAAGACAACTTCACTTAAAAACACGAATGCATCAAGCTGAGAATAACTCAAATGAAGACTGCAAATCTCTTTTCCTCAAAAACTGATTTCTCTTAGCTAGGGGTGATATCTCACACCCGAAACCAAGTTGTGAGGGTCTTAAAACCCTAGACCAGGAGGCGCGCTCAAATTTCCCGTGAAAAATATGTAGTTCAAAAGGTGTGTTCCAAAAGATCTTTCTCCAATATATTTCCAATAGACCTGATAAAGTGACTTTCTCCCTCATTTTAATCTTTTCCTTTCAAATATAAAGTGACTTTTGAATAGTTTCTTTTATTAATTATTTCCATTAGTCACTTTTATCAAATTTCATAAAGTCACTTTACAAAATAATTTAATTAATTATTTAATATCACTATAAAGGATAATTTTGAAACTTAGGAAATAATTAAATAATTAAATAAATGACTCCTTGTTTTCATCAATTGCCTTCGGGAATTAAAAGGCAATGAGGCATTTAGAATGGCTAGCTGGAAGGGGACATTACAGTCCCTGCCGTTGAAGGCCTGTGCTAGGAAGACACAGGGAGGAATGCCTTTTATTTGGTGCCAACTGTGGGGTTTACCAAAGTATATGCAGATGGATGCTACGTGGCACATGGTCGAGGTCTGATTCAAAAGTGAGAGGGAGCAGACTTTAAGCGTGCATGGTGACGACATGTGGAAACATGGTGGGAGTCATTTGAAAAATGAAGGGAAGAGTTCCTTCAAAAAGCACTAAGCAGACACGCGGTGGAGGCTAGCGATCATTTATCAAAAAGGGGCAATGATGTTCATTTGAGGCATGGGATGGTACTTAGAACAAATCAAAACCCGAAGGGAGCTTGATGAATTTTATATTCACAGCTAAAATATCAACCATCGAATAAATCAACACAATATCAAAATATTTTAGAAATAAAATCACTAACTATAAATCATCTCATAAAATTTATAATGTTGAGTCAAGTATTATAATGACTAATTATATATGTATGTATATATATAATATGTGTATATATGTATACACACACACATATATATACATAAATGTATATATGTATGCGTATGTATATACACCCATACATATATATAGTATAGATGCATACATATGTATATAGTAATGGTATATGCACATATATAGATGTATATATACATGCATATATATACATACATATATACATACGTACATATACATACATACATACATACATACATATTGAAAATAGTAAAGAAGAAACATTGCTAGATTTCAAACAAACAAGTTACAACATACATATCCCATGAGAGATAGTTGGGCACATTAGTGGCAATACAATATATCATCATATCTAAATCAAAATTTGAATGCAAAACCAAGAGCACAATAACACACATAACCTAATGTACCATGATGGTAGGAATAAGATGCTCATTATCACTTTGTCCATAAGATGGTTGTAGGTGGTAGAGTCACAGTATAGAAGAATGAAACTTTGGTTAATATTTTGGATTTTTTCACTAAGCCAGTAATCAAATATAAGTTTTGTTGGTGTAGATATAGGCCATGCATCTTTCGTCTTCTAGCACTTGATTCATCATTTTTAATTTTCTTATTGTGTCTTTGCAATGTGAATGTTAAGTGGGAGAATGTTTTTGATTAGATAAGTAGGGAAGGGCCCTGATCCCATGGTTACAACAACAAACAAAAAGGAACTAGAGAGAGGTGGGAAATGACACCACCATCAAACCAAAAAAATAACAACAATATTAACACACAGGCCAATATTTAAAATAGTAACTATTGTCCAACCAGTACTAATAAAAAATAGTAAGTTTTTACCAGTATACTTAGTTATACATAAGCCATTAATTAAATCGACAGGGTCCCAGGTGGTATTCCACCATAACATAGAGAACAAATAACAATAGTCTGAGATGTTAAAATAATAGTACAAAATTTCATCAAAAAACAACAAGGAAGTAGCAACAAGCCATTAGTTGGATTTCTTCAACAAGTCCCCATACTCTCCCATGAGAGCATTATATTCACGCCAATCAGGTCCCTCTATTTCATCCGACATCTTCAGGGTATCAGGTTTCCCCTATTTCTTTAGTTTCCTGGTAATCTTTGTTTCCCCAGAAGCTACACCCAACATTTCCCTCCTCATCAGTCTGTTAGTTACCCTCATGAGAGTAACTAATGCCTTCTCCATGTCTTCAAACTGTACCTATAAAAAGGTTAGCCTACTCTTTAAAAAAATAGTACTTAACTCCTCGGTAGTGTTCTCCCCACCCTAATTCCCAACATCCTGTCCCAATTCTCCATCATCTTGAACATTTTCAACCTCAAACTTCTCCTCAAAAGGATGAATTTTCTCCTCCTCCTCCTCTTCCTTATCCTTCTCCAAACCATCTTCCCCCATCTCATATGCAAAGTCCTCAAATTCCATGTTCTCAAAGTCATCTTCCTCCTGGGCTTCAAATTCTTCATACCCCAGGTCCTCCTCCTCACTTATAGACATTTTATGTTTTCCTTTTTTAATCTTTCAAAGCAACTTTTGCCAGGCATGTTGACCTTCTCCCCCCACTACCACCACTGCCTTGCCCATGTAAAGTTTCCTTTACCTCCTCACTTTGATTCCCTTCCTCTGTGATATTGATAACATCCCTAGGATTTATGTCTTTTTTTGGTTTCTTAGCCTATGGGAGTTCCAGCAGCAAAGGCGAATGTTTCCTTTTCTCAGGTGTGGCTCTAAGGAGATCAATCTCATAAATTTTGTTTTCCTCACTCTTCTGTAACCTCAGAGTTAATGGGTTTGACACATTTTCCACAGGAGAATTACTTTTAGCAGAAATAAGCACACGCCTAGCAACAATTGTAGGGGGGATGGCAAGGGATAGGTTCCACCACCAGGGTTTCGATAGCAGTGAGGCTTTCCTCATTAGGTTGTTCCTCATTATTTTCTTCAAAACGGTCAGGGTTAACATTTCATCCAACTATGGGGTTTCCATGAGGATTCAAATCTAGGGCATACTTATACAGGGTAAGCATAAGGCCTTAGTGAAGAGAAGGGCTGACACCTTTTTTGATATTAAGCTACAGGGAGGACAACAGATAGAAGGGAAAATTGATTCTCTCACCATGGCGAATATGGTTTAGCAGAGGGAAATGACATGCATGTACCAACATATACCTACCCTCGAGAGTAAAGTATCTCATTACAAACAGACTAACTAAAGAAAAAAGAGGAGGAAGTTCCAGTCTTGCATACCCATTCTGAAATCTCTTGAGATTTTCCCCATCATGCAGGAACTTGTCAACAAATCTCTGGTAATCCGCCCCACTTTTCTTTGCCACTTTAAGCCCATTATTTTGCAGACCCGTAGCTCCAGTAATGAATGTAGTGGTTACCTCCAATTTCATCATGCCAATGGTGACATTGCCCTTCTTCCAAGAGTTCGTAAATTTAGTTGTTATGTTTTCATTATATGCTTTCAGGGATTCAAAGAATAGAACCATACCGACATTCTCAAACATTCTCCACAAGTCCACATTTTGTTTTAGGGATTGGAAATTTGGAGGCTCTGTTCTCTTCCTTGGTCCTCCCATTTTACTCTATAAATTATTTTGCTGAGATGAACTTTTCTTCATAATCACACCCACAATCTGCTTCTTTCCCAGGATACAACTAACACTCTTACGCCAAATTACACGTAGAGAAAATACAGAGTTGTGAATCGAGAAGTTTCTTATTGAGAAATCCAACTACACATTTCCTAGAGTGCAAGTCTCATCATTAAACTTACAAGGAATTAAATCCCTATTAAATTTCATACCTTTCCCCATCTTAAAGATATGGGGATTGCTAACACAATGCATTCCGACACGCATAGAAATGACTACCCTTAGCAAATTCATTAATTTCAAGTGATTTTTAGTCACCTTCTTGAAAGGGGAATTATTAAGATTACCTCCATTCAATAGCATCCTATACAAACCCATACTCCAAATGCCATCATTACACAAAAAGCCAAAAGGCACCACGTGGTACTCATTTTTTTGCATAAAACCAACCTATCATTTTTGCATATGATATTCATTCTCAAAAAATTTGCTTAGGATTAAGTCTTTTAGAGACTCTGACATGTTACCACTTGTCTGTGTCCATCCCCTACAACTCAGCACCACATTGGCAGTATAGTCTGCAGCTTTATTTCCTTCCCTATAAACATGTTGCACCTTACAGGTGTTGAAATATTTCTTAATGACATTGCATTTGTCTATTATGTTTTTTAATTCCCATGGTAGCACAACTTCTTCATTTAGAATATCCATAATTAGCTTAGAGTCCCCTTCTAATATGAAATTTTTGTACCCCATCTCCTTCAGAGTATTGAAACCCCCAAGAGCAGCCATAGTTTTGGCTTTATTGTTAGAGTAGATACCCATATTCACTCCAAAGCCCACAATGCAATCACCTTTATGGTTTCTAACTAGACCCCTACTCCAACTTGTCTTGGGTTGCCTTTTAAGCACCCATCAAAATTACATTTTATCCAATTTTCCTACAGAGGGCTCCACACAGTATCCATTATGTTAAGCATCTTTGACCAGTTGAGTTTGGTTAGATCCTTCCTTATTCCCCAATCCTGTTTAATCCTCATTTCTTTGTAGTTAGGCTAGGTTTTGGAGAAGCTATATCTTCTAGCCTCAACATTTTCCTTAATTTGGGATTTTATAATCAGACTAACCTCCCAGCTACTTCTCTCAACTTCTTTGAATATTCTATTATTCCTTTCCTTCCATAAACCCTAGGTGAAAAATGGAGGAACTTGATTCCAGAGGTCTACAAATACATTATGTGAGAAGGGGCAATTTGACCAACTTTCAATAAAATGCCTCATGGAATTAGGAAACACCCAGTCTGAGGATAGCAACAACAAGAAACAAGACCACACTTCCCTTGCGAATTAGTAGTGAAAGAAGATATGAATTATAGAATCCTCTTCCTGTTTACAGAGAGAACACATATTAAACAATTGGAAACCCCTCCTTACTAGATTATCAATAGTGAGAATTTTCTCATGGGCCGCCGTCCACCAAAAATAGTTAATTTTGGGAACTAGGTTCTTTAACCACACCCTTTCCCAGAAATGATCTAGGACAACAACTTGAAGCCTCACCATTTCTTCATAGGCATTTTTAACTGAGAAATAGCCAAAAGAGCTGCCTTTCCAAATCCATTCATCACCCCTTTCTCTATTGAACCACTTAGCCTCCCCAATTAGGTTATGCGGTCTAGTTAGGATTGGGTCCCAATTCACCTGTATTTGGCCTCTTAGATTGTTCCTTCTTAGGAGAAAATTGAAATCCTTCCATTTAGGTTCCTCCATATCCCAATTAATATAATCAAAAACCTTTTTACCACAAATCCTGTTAAGGCTAAGTTTAAGAGGATTAAAAACTTCTAAGGAGGACAAAGTATAATTCTCTATCCAAGGGTCCTTCCATAAATATGTATTATTTCCATTCCCAATTCTCTTTTTGACCCCCATCTTCAACACATTCCTCAATCTCGCAAGATGGTTCCATAAAATTGAACCACTAGGCATATCAGATGTTGAAAGAAAACAACCATAATTCCTATTCCTCAAGTATTTTGCTTGGAAATTTTTAACCTAGTCTTTAGAGCCTTCTAGAAGATTCCAACCAATTTTAACCGTTAGGGATTTTTTTTAGCATGAAAATTCTTCTTAGATCCAGACCTCCACTTCTTTTGGGCATACACACTTTTTCCCAGCTAACCAAGGACAATCTATTTTTTTCTTCAGTTCCCGACCATAAGAATTTTCTTTGAATTTGCTCAATCTTCTCCCCAATAGAGGTAGGTATTTTGAAAAGAGATAGATAATAACCAGGGATATTCTAAAGGGAGGATTTAAGGAGTTGAATTTTTCCCACCAGGCTAAGAAGTTTCCCCTTCCAACCAACAAGTTTGTTTTGGAGCCTTTCAATCAACTGATTCTAGTAATTATTTTCTAGCTTTTTAGAGATCAAAGGGAGGCCCAGATAAGCATCAGGTAAATCAACTTCCTTACATCCCAGGATTTTTATGACTCTATCCTTAATTTGTTGGTTAGTATTGAAGAAGTAATTTTTTCTTTTTTCATAGTTTATACACTGACCAGAAACAACAACATAGTCATTGAGAACCTATTTCCATTGACTTGCTTCCCCCACCAAGGCTTCCCCAAACATAAGAGTATCATCAAAAAACTATTGATGGGACTCAAGCATAAGAGAAGAGGCAACTTTAACACCTTTTAGAACTTTTGAGTTCACCAATTTTTGAATGTTCCCGCTAAGAACTTCAAAAACAATAATAAAAAGGTAGGGAGAGAGGGGGTCACCTTGCTTTAGCCCACGACCATAGGAGAAGAAACCTTGAGGGACACCATTGACCAGAACAAAACACTTAGGAGAGGTAACACAAGTGAAGATCATTTTTTAGGAATCTACCTTTTATCCCAAACTTCTTGAGAACAACAAAAAGGAAAGGTTAGGAAACCCTATCATAGGCCTTAGAAATGTCAAATTTGAAGGACATCCCAAGATTTTTAGAGTGATCCATTGAATGGATAATTTCATGGGTGGAAATAACAGCATCAAGAATATTTCTACCTTGGACAAAAAAAAATTGGTTCGAGGCAATCATTTTACCAAGTACCGGTTTAAGTCTTAACACCAAAATTTTAGAGAAAATTTTATAGATCGTGTTGCAAAGACTAATAGGTCTATAATATTTCATGGCTGAAGCATCAACAAATTTGGGGATTAGAGCTATGAAAGTAGCATTCATTTGATTTAGTAGCCTACCCAACCTAAAGAAATCCCTAGCAAAATTAAAAAGATAAGTTTTAGCTGTCCCAGTAGGTTTGGAAAAAGGCAGGAGGGAACCCATCAAGGCCAGGAGCTTTAAAGGCTCCAAAAGAAAACACTGCTTTTTTGAGTTCTTCCATAGATACAACATTAGTCATCATCTTTAAATCAACATCAAAAATTACATTAGGGATCACTTCAAGAAAGTCAACATTTACCTGAGGAGCATTGTCCAGGGCCATGTGATAGGAAGAGAAGAACTTAACAACTTCCCAAGCAATATCTTTTTCATTGGTTACAATAGAGCCATCCTATCTCACAAGTGATATAATTCTATTTCTACTTCTGTGTTTCAGAGTGGATTGGTGAAAGAATTTAATATTCCTATCCCCTTTCATTAGCCATTGGACCCTTGACTTTTGTTTCCAATAGATTTCCTCCTTTTTGTTTATCTTATGCCATTGTGATCCAAGGTCTCTTTCCTTGACACATATCTCTTCATCCACTTGACTAGCCTCCATAATATCCTGAACCTCTTTTATACTTTTTCCCAAGTTGTTCTTTATTTCAAAGATGTTGTCAAAAGTTATCTTATTCCACCCCTTCACTTTTTGCTTTATTTTGCTGAGTTTTTCCACTAGACAGTACATAGGTGTGCCTGTTACTGGTTCCTCCCACCAAGATTTAACCAAGGCAACAAAATCTGGGTGGAGACTCCACATAGCTTCAAATCTGAAAGGGAAAGGTCCCCTATTACAATCCATATTTCTTTTAATCACCAAGGCATTATGATCATAACTTAATCTTGGGAGAGCAAAAAGAGAAAGGAATTGAGAAATATTCCAAGGTAGAGATCAAGAATCGATCCACTTTAACTTGGATTATATGGTTTCCATTCCTTCTACTGGACCAAGTGAATTTAGTTCCTTGTAGGGGGATATCTATAAGACCTGCCAAATTGAAGAAGTCCGCTAGTTCTATCATATTGTCAGAATAATCATCCAACCCTCCTTCTCCTAAATTTTTTGAAGGAGGGAGAGGAGAATTGAAGTCCCCTCCAAGCAACCAATGGTCATCCTTCCTAACAAAAATAGCATCACTTAGCTGTTCCCAAAGCCAAACTCTTTCCTTGCCAGAATTTGGAGCATAAATGTTTATAAGATTCCATTTCTCCTGAGAGGCTATGTCTTCAAGGGTAATCAAAAGGTTGTGCTTACAAGCCAAACAAAAAGATCCTTTCAGTTTAGAAGGATTCCAAAGGGTAGCAATTCCACCTGAAGCTCCTTCTGCCTCGCTTATAAAGTAATTAGCTCCTGGCCATATATTCAAAATAACTTTATCAAAAGTTTCTTTCTTCATCTTCATTTCTTGTAGGAGAACATCTACTTTATTATCAAGAATGCAAGATTTCACCAAAAACTATTTATATGGGCTATTAAGGCCCCTTATGTTCCATGAGAGGTACTTCATTGATAGAACCAAATAGGACCCCAACTCTCCCCCAAATCAGCAACCCAAGCTACTTCTTGGGCTTCGATCCTGCGATAGAGTCCAAGGTTCTTTGTTTTCCTGCTGCTACATCCCTCACTGTATCTTTGGTTCTTGAGTCCTTTTGGGAGGGTCTTCCCACCTTATTACCCACTACCACATCCAGTTTCTTTTTCTTTTTAGCTTTTGTTGAAGCTTGGCACCATCCCTCATCCTCCTCCTTATCACTAGACCCTTGAGGGAAGCCAAGAAGAGCCAACGAGTCACTTAGGTTTCCTGCTCCAATATGTGAAAAGGAGTTCATGTCCTCCAAAGACACTACTTTATTAGCTAGAACATATTCACCTTCTTCCATGTCTTCACCAACACCATAAGTCTGCTCCTTCACCTTCTGAGCCATCATCTTTCCTACTATCAGGGGATCCCCAACTTGAACCATCTCCATATTTAAATTTTCCCCTCCCGTAACCTCCTTTGTAGGGAATCCTGGAGTTGGAAGGGAAGAAGCAGGGGTAGCCACTTCAAGGTTCAGGCTAACTGAATCTTTGACATCATCAGGAGGAATAGAAACAAACTTCAAGTCCAACTCCAAATTATCCTTCAGGAGGGGAACCGACACCTCCTGAGCAAAAAGAGGAGTAGGCTGTATAGTAGAAGCCATTTCATTGGCCAGGTGGTCCCCTTCAAATATTTTTTCCTTAGCCTTCGAACCTTCTACAAAATTATTCCCACATGAGTCAATTAGATGGCCAAACTTCTTACACTATTGGCAAAAGAGGTGGGCATTTTCGTACTCAAGAGGTTGAATCTAGTTACCGAAATTTGACTTAAGCAGGATTGAGGAAGGGAGGACTGTATTCACTGCTACATTAACACACATTCTCACATACACCAGTCTTGTTCTCTCCTGAGTTATCTTATCTATAGCTAAAAGGCTCCTAAAGGAGCTAGCTATACCCTTTAATATTTCCTTTTCCCAAAATTCAAGAGGAAGGCCCAAGAGGTGCACCCAAGTTGGAGCCGGGGCCCCCAAGTCAGCCGACGGGTCAAAACCCAGTTTCCATTTGTAGAGGGAGAGAAAGTTTTTAAAGCTTGAGTAAAAATACTATGGACCCCCAATTAAAACCTTCAGCATGTCTTTGTAAACCAAAAATGAAAAAAGAAAAATACCTCTGGGCATCGCATTTATGGTTACACTGCCTTTCATATTCCAAATGGAAGCAACCCACTAATGAACCAGTTCAATATTTGGCCTATACGCAAAAAATTTCCAGCAAGCGCCATTTGAGGTTATCCATCACCTTAAGCATTAGAACCTCAAGGACATCTACTTCCTAGCCAGTCACTGAGTAGGAAGCAGATTCCAAAAGCCATTTACTCAAAGTTGGCGAGTCAAACCCCACCAGTTTGTCCATGTAGGAAGTCGGTGCTTCCTCTGAAAAAAGAGAGTTGAGTCCAAGAGACGGAGAAAAGGGAAAATTCCCAGAGATTCCCTCTGTCAAATCCCTAAGGGAAAGGACTGAAGTACGAGGTGGGGACGTCATATTGGGAACAGCCAGACTGGTCGCTGCCACTGCAGGCATAGCGCCAAGAAAGAGGACAACATCCTTGGAATGGGGAGCCTTCGCAGCCCCCCTCCCGACTGACCCATGAAACAGTCAAATCACAACAGTGGCCAAAAATTCAAAAAGCAGCAAGAGTGGGAAACGTTAGAGCAGAGCAAAGCTAGGAGCTAACAGGTGGGAGAATGTTAGGATTAGGTATACGATTCATTTTGTAAGTTTTATGTCTTGATTACCCATATTTAAGCATGTAGATGATAAACAATTTATGATATTCAAACATCATGAAATGTGCAAATTATTTATTCTTTGAAATAGTTGGAATACTGTCTGGGAAGGTATTGAATAGGGATGTTACATTGAAAATATCAAAACTAGTAGTTATAAAACATCCTTCCAATTAAATGCTTTCGTGGAGTTTATAGATTTGAGAAATTATTCATTTTGATTGCTATGACACAATCTATGATATAGAAAGACATGTAAGAGGAGTTACTTTCTAATCTAGGATGTTAATCATGACCATTTGACTTTGGATTTTTTCTATAGCTTATGTTTTTGACTCATGGTGTTGGGACCACTTATTTGTAATGTTGAGCCAAGTATTATATATATATATATGTATGTATGTATGTATAATATGTATATCTGTATGAATGTGTATACGTATACATATACATGTATATGTATATGTATATGTATATATATATATATATGTATGTATGTATATATGTATGTCTATGTATATACACCCATACATATATATAGAATGGATGTATACATATACATATATACACGTGTGCATACATATACATACATACATATATACATGCATATATACATACATACATACATATATATATACATATATACATACGTGCATACATATACATACATACATACATACATATACATATACATATACATATACATGTATGTATATATATATATATATATGTATATTTATATGTATATATGTATATATATGTATATGTATATATGTATATATATATGTATATATGTATATATATATGTATATATGTATATATATGTATATATATACATATATACATATTATTATATTGTTGGTGTTTAAATTAGCACCTCTGGAGTTCTAATTGTAAACGTTCAGCTATTTCAAATGTTTTGCAACACTTCTTCGTTATTTAAAGAGGAGAAGTCCCTCTCTACTGGGAGCAATGCGTAAGGAAGGGAAATGTAAACTAAATTTCCTATCTTTTTATGCTTCAGCGGCAGGACACAAGGGTGCACAAACACAATGCGTTGTAGCTAAGCTTTTTCTCTGGTTTCTGCAGATCTCAACTACGACTAATCTAGCTTTTATCTATCCAATACCTTCAAGGTAAACAGAGCATGAGGGTAAAGGAGCAGGAATGGGTTGGTTGGATCACCTAAATTCGCCGTCTCCTGAGAATATGACCGAGGATTTGAACTCTCGGGTATACACCAGGATAAGGTTGGTACAAGCAAACGCTCTTTACGGTAAACTAGATCTGAGACCTGCCAAGGAGAAGGGACTCCTATCCGAGGTATGGGCTAGGAAATAGTTTACAAGAAACAACAATTTTACAATGCCTTGGCCAGCGAGCTTGCTAAGGAGGAGGGGCTCCTATCCGAAGTATAGCTTGGAAGTCAATACATTAAACAACAACGAACGATAACTATCAATAACAAATATCCAAGGAGGAGGGACTCCTATCCGAGGAGGGAAATGAAACAACGAGCTATTAGATACAAGACGTGGACACAACTCAAAAGATTGACCAAAATGCAAGCGCCTTTTGATATTCTCCTTCAAAGCTTTATCAATGAATTACAAAGGTTGGGAAAGCAAAGGCACGAAATCATGCACAATTACAATCGACCAACGAACTCTCATCCAAGAGTGAACAAATATCTGCTTTCAAAGCTATTGGCAACAATGGCACAACAATTTTGCATAGCAAGTAAAAGTTAAACAAATAATGATCCCAAGGCTCTTATTTATAGAACTCAAAGGAGTGGGCAACCCAAAAATCTCCTTGAGTTAACAATGAGTTCTTGCCAATCAATTAGCAAGATTTATTCCTAAAAAGGGGGAACAAGCAGTTAACTGGAAAACTACTTCAGTTAACTGAAAGTAAACAAAGAGTCAACTGGAAACTACTTCAGTTGACTGAAAGTAAACAAAAGGTGAACTTTAATGAAAGTATCCCTCCAAAATAGACATCCACATTTAGTGGAGATCTAAGATCCACAAATCATGGAAGCCAATTAGACATCCTTAATCAGTGGGATCTGACAATGCATGATTTAAGGGATATGGAGTTAAACTTGGAAAGAGACATCAAGTTAACTCCAACTACATTTAATGCCTTCTTGAGTTGACTTGGAATGAGGCATCAAGTCAACTTCAAGTATCATAAATGCCAATTGGAAGGTAGGACGTCCTTCCTAGGTGTCTTTTCACACTTCACCATTTCTGGTCAACAACTCCTTGATCCATGTGTTGACTTCTTCCGTTTCCGGATAGTCAATGCTTTGATGACACGACATCTCTTCTTGCGCAAGCTATTGCTCTTGGTAACTTTGGCGGCTCCGCGCTTTGTAGTGTGATGGGAATGGATGCGGCCTGTAGCAACCCAGATTCTTTAATATTTTGCAATGTGATCTGATTCATGCCTTCTAGCTGCTCCAAATCAACCACTGGATTTACTTGGTGTAAATATGTGTCAACTGTTTTCAAGTAATCATGGAGTAAGACCGTCTTGGTCTCGTATTGTACCTGGGAGTACTGCATCTTGAAAAACTTAAAGATTAACTATAAGCTTGACCTTGTTCAGATGATTTTCGGAAACCCTTGAAAATAGCGCCTTGTCGAGAAGTATTTTTTTGGAAAAAGTCTGGCACATGGGTTTTGTTCGTACTTCAATGCTGAACAAGCCCAGTTCCTTAGAATTTTGATTCTAAAACTTTTTTCAGAAAAACCCCCAAAAATAGGGGCAGCAAGTTTGCTGATTCTAGAAAATCTAATGAGATGGGTTTCACTAGAAAATTATGCTGAAACTACCCAGTTGATCAGATTTGATGTAGCTTGTTGCCTTGTGTGACATGCAAGAAAACATAAGACAAGAAGAGAAGAAGTAGACAAAAGATGGATTGGAAGTTTTTATATCTGACTCCTTGAGAAAATCTATCTCTAAATCCAACCTCAGATTAGCAATCTCCTTTTGCTTTAGATTTGCAAAAAATATCGAAGAACGGATGAAAACCTTGGCCAGATCTGTAAATGGCATCCTTGAGAGCTTATGGCTATTCTTGATCATCAACCTGCAATGAAATAATGAAGTGGGATGCCTATACCTTGATTACATAGACTCAAGCCTTAGATCCACAAGTTTGGGAACTTAACTTATGATCAAAAGTGATTTTGCCTTGATCTGAAGTTCAAAAAGGTGATTTCCACTGATCGTGGAGTGTTTTAGCCAAGTTTAACTCAAAATATCTTGACTTTAGTCAACAACTTGACCTTTGAATTCTTCTAGGCGTCCTTTTTGAATTTTGCAAGTTTTTTGTTATTTTCTCTCTTGAATGACCTCAGTTTGATCTTGAATCTGGCCTAATCTGTTGATCCTATGATGTTGCCGACACATTCATTATTGAGCTGGATCCAACTTGAAGAGAAGTGCCTGGGAGACATGATGGCAAAAAACTGAGTTTAAAGCTTCAAAAGAAAGGGCGCCTTTTCCAAGAAAGGGCTCTTTTGCTAATGCCTTGGTGAATTTTCAAACTTCGTTCTTCAGCCTTTTGAAATGACCTCTTGTGCTTTGATCTGGATTTCTCATTGATCAGAGAGTCAGATGATTTAGCTTGATATCTCATCAGGTACCCAACTCTGTTCTGCCAAAGGTGACTGACTTCAGAAAACCTGGATCTCAATTTAGGGTTCCTTTATTCAAGGGTACCCCTCCTTGAAAAGGGCGCTTTTTCCTTTTGGCCTAATTATTTCCATTTGAAAAGTTACCTACTTTGATCTCGATTATCCGTTGACTGCCCTGTCAGATGGTGTTTGCAGTTGCGTTGCTGAGATCTATTTGGGCTAAGGAGGTTATCCTGGGAAGCCTTTTGTCATTTATCAGCATCTGGAGGTTAGAAAAGAAGGGCGCCTTTCTTTTGGAAAGGCTCTTTTTCTCTTAGAACTTCGCCGTTAATTGTGGTTTCTTGATATTTCCTCAGCTGCCTCTTTTCACTTCGTCAGCAACTGCTTGTGATTTATACCTCAGATGATTTATTTGTTTGTTTCATTGTCATGCCAGCAAGTAATCATCAAGAATGAATGCCTTGGATGATCTAACAGACTGCATTTGACCCTTAAAGATCATGGGCGCCCCTGCTTGAAAAAGGCTCTTTTTCTTTATGTGAACTTGTTTCTCCTTCGTAACGTTTCCAGAGTTAGTCAAATTTTGACCTTTTTCAATTTCAGAAATCTCCTCCGTCGAAGATCACCATTTCTTCATGCCTCACGTTCATCGTGTATGGGTGTTTGGAAAAATGACTAAGGCATTTGACTGCATAGCCTCCTCTTGGTAGCAAGGCGTGCATTCTCCAGACTTAGTCAATTTTCAACATTTTTCATTTTTGAAAATCCCCTCCATCACAAAGCATCTTTTCAAGCATTTTTGCCATGGTTTCTTTGTTGAAGCTTTTGAAGCTTAGCTTTCAGCACCTGGTACTGGCCAATCTACCATTAATGGCTGTGGAGCTCCTAACTTTGTTCTTGAAAAATAGAAATAGACCCACCAGAGTAAAACATGTCTTTTGATGATTCTGACTTGACCAATGTGATCATGAAGCCTTTTAATACTATCAAAATCATTTTCAATCATTTCTGGGAAGGTCCTATTTTTGGGGGTTTCCCTGAAAATAGGGGCAAAAACCCTAATTTTCAAATTTTTAGAATTTTGCACGTGTTCCTTGACAGAAACCCACCAAGATCCTATGATTAGTTTGACCTAAAATAGACTTTACATGGCATTTTAACAAGATTTAGCTCAATTTATATAGAATGCCAAAAAAAATATTTTGGGTACAACATATATATACATATATACATATATATATACATATATATATATGTATATATATGTATATATATATGTATATATATGTATATATATGTATATATATATGTGTGTATGTGTGTGTGTGTGTTGAAAATAGTAAAGAAGAAACATTGCTATATTTCAAACAAACAACTTACAACATACACATCCCATAAGAGATAGTTGGGCACATTAGTGGCAATACAAAATATCATCAATATTTGAATCAAAATTTGAATATAGTTTCAACGAGCACAATAAGGCACATAAGCTAATGTACCATGGTGGCAGGGATAAGATGTTCATTATCACTTTGTCCATAGGCCATGCGTCTTTCATCTTCTAGCACTTGATTCATCATTATTTATTTTCTTATTGTGTCTTTGAGAAATGTAAATACAACTAGACTCATTTACCCAAGTGAAATAGTCTCTAATTAACCACCAATGGGGAGAACTTGTGCCCACACACTTAGTTAAAATATCAACCATCGAATAAATCAACACAATATCAAAATATTTTAGAAATAAAATCACTAACTATAAATCATCTCATAAAATTTATAATGTTGAGTCAGGTATTATAATGATTAATTATATATGTATGTATATATATAATACATGTATATATGTATTCGTATGTACATACACCGATACATACACACACACATATATATATAGTATGGATGTATACATATGTATATAGTAATGGTATATACATATATATAGATGTATATATGCATGCATGTACATACATACATATATGCATACATACATATACATACATATATATTAAAATTAGTAAAGAAGAAACATTGCTAGATTTCAAACAAACAAGTTACAACATACATATCCCATGAGAGATAGTTGGGCACATTGGTGGCAATACAAAATATCATCAATATCTAAATCAAAATTTGAATGCAAAACCAAGGAGCACAATAATGCACACAACCTAATGTACCATGGTGGTAGGAATAAGATGTTCATTATCACTTTGTCCATGAGATGGTTGCAGGTGGTAGAGTCACGGTATAAAAGAATGACACTGGTTAATATTGTGGATTTTTTTAGTAAGCCAATAATCATATATAAGTTTTGTTGGTGTAGATCTAGGCCATGCGTCTTTCGTCTTCTAGCACTTGATTCATCATTTTTAATTTTCTTATTGTGTCTTTGCAATGTGAATTTTAAGTGGGAGAATGTTAGGATTAGGTGTACGATTAATTTTTTAAGTTTTATGTCTTGATTACCCATATTTAAGCATGTAGATGATAAATAATTTATGATCTTCAAACATCATGAAATGTGCAGATTATTTATTCTTTGAAATAGTTGGAATACTATGGGAAGGTATTGAATAGGGATGTTACATTGAAAATATCAAAACTAGTAGTTATAGAACATCCTTCCAATCAAATACTTTCATGGAGTTCATAGATTTGAGAAACTATTCATTTTGATTGCTATGAAAAAATCTATGATATATAAAGACGTGTAAGAGGAGCTACTTTCTAATCTAGGATGTTGATCATGACCATGTGACTTTGGATTTTTGTTATGGCTTATGTTGTTGACTCATGGTGTTGGGACCACTTATTTGTAATGTTTCTAGATAATTGATACATAAGGTAGAAGTTTTTTGGGTTCTTTTGTGGGTACTCTTATAGTGCTAGATTAGTATTAGACAAAGTGATAAGTATATTATATTGATGTATTTTTTTACTTTGATTGATACAAGCTTGACTCTTTTTGGTGGTGTTATTTTTTGCAAGGTTTTCTCCACTCATATTTGGTGTTCATATGTTTTGAATAGTTATGTTCACTTCTCCACCATGTCATTAATCTTTATGGTTTAATTACATGTTTAATTGGATTGTAAAATTTGATTATTAATATTTTATTTGCATCATTCACCATATATTTAACAAGCATATTAGGTAGAATGTGAAGATGCACAAGACAAATGAATAGTGAGAGAAAGAGAGAAATATGATCATTAGGACATATAGGAAGAGTGCTCAAGTTAGAAGATCAGATAAATGAGCAATGGGTGTAACATAATGCTATTGTTTGAAGGATTGCTTAAGGTATTCAACACTAGAAGAATAAAGCAATGAAGCACCAATGTACATTAATTAAGGTCATATGCAAAGATACAAACAATAGTAACCATGAAATAATATATCATAGCATGATATAACATGAAATTATAAAAATTTCTCAAGTGTCTATATGGAAACATCAAAGGACGGTATAATGCAGTAAGGTGAAATCAAACAAACATCCTATGAATATCCATATTAAAAAATATTTGACCATAAATCTAATGAGAAATTTTGTTCGATAAGTTTTATCAAGGCAAGGATAAATATCCTTCAATGAATTGTCTAAATCAAAAATATGATATTCAATAAATGACAATGAATTATGAATATCTAATTTATAAATTTTCAAATAGTTTTATGTACATTGAGTCAGTCAAACTAATGCATGTGGAAATAATAATTTCATTGTGATCATGGCAAGATCGATATGTGATGTGTATAACAGGATAAGAAGCAAGAGGGGATTTTGTGCAATGTCTAATGCCCACTGGAAAACTGCATTTATGATTTTAGAAGGTGGTACTATAGGATCAACAAACACCAACTGAGTTGCCTTTTCAAATTTCATTGGTTTAGATAGCTACATTGAGAAATTGAAAGTAGGGATTAGTCGAGGGAAAAAATAGTTAAAAGGAAAAACCATGAAAATATTAGAAAAATAAATTCTTTAATATGAAATAGAGGCCAGATGGAATAAAACTTACAAATGTCATTTCAAGTGCTTTTGACAGGCCAACAAGGCTAGGAACTTGTTGTGTGCCTACATCTGAGAGATCAATACATGTAGGAGAAGAAGATCCTAAATTAAAGTTGTTTAATTTTAAAGCTAATCAGTGAAATGAAGAGAAAATATTTACACCGACAAATTTTGCACTTATATAGATCTAATTTTCATTTAGTAAATTGAAGTGCGGTTGACATGCATGTGTGGTAGAAAAAAGATTATTTGCATTGTTAATGGTGGTCAATAGAGAACTCAACATTTATGAATTATGGTATTAAGTCTTTAACTGAACAAGAAACGTCAACCCATAAAATAAAACGATAGATATAGACCCTCTCAAGAGACACAAATTTCACCCTAATCAAACAATCTGAGCAAATGAATAAAAAATGCAGGAAAGATAGTGTAAAAGATATAGGGAATAAGAAACACCTCCTTTTTAACAAATCTCATCGCCATCAAATAATCTATGCAAATGAATAAACAACACAAATAATCCTTTGGTTGATAGTCTTAAAGCTTGATACCAGAATCCATTAAGGACAACTACGCTTCAGTCCATTAATAATAAATAAAAATTAGGGACTAAAAAATGCTAAATGTCCTTGTTAAAACGCCACGTGTTGACAGAAACACTCAGTGTGAAGAGATGACTATATAAAAGAACATTACAAAGCCATGAAATATGTCCAATAGCAACAAAACATTACCAATTGATGTGTTGATTCTTTAACTCAACAACAAAGAGTGACCCATAAAAGCACTCAAAGATAGGGAAGAATAGACATTAATCCATAAATTACAGAAAAAAAACAATAAACATTAACTCATAAAATGAAAAGATGTAAAAAACTATACAATGACACTATAAAAGATATAAGAACTTACAAACGCCTCATTTTTTGCTTCAAATACGATAGACATAAACCCTATCAACAGACACAGATTCCACCTGGTGAGTCCAATTTATGACTCAATTTTGATAGAAGTTTATTGTCTATTGGTCGTAGTTGTCATAGACTTTGATGTTTGGATGTTGATCTTTTTATGACATTTCCTCAAAACCATAGACATTGGGCATAAGCTTATTTTTACAATCTTTAATGACATTGACATGCTATATGAACTATATGTGTTGATTTTACATGTGGATTAATGAATGCTACTTAAAGATAGTTATGGATATGTAATTGTTGTGCATACTAATATTGTTTTGTGGATATAATTAGCAACCTACAAAATTAAAGAAGATTTTTCCTGCTAGCCATTCGTCATAACGGTCAACAAGGTGGTCATTCAAAGGTCAACGAAGGGAAGACTCTCGACGGCGGGAGATTCCTCATTCAAATCGAAGTTGTAACTGCCTTGTAAATGGTCTTAATTGTTTTCTGAGTGAATATAGGTGTTACTGTTGTGCTAAATTTGCATTAAGGAAAATATGCCTGACCAGATTCCATGCATGCATAACTGCCTCTCCACTTTTTATGCTTTCCTTAAAGTGGCGTCCCCCTAATTTGTTGGAGTTGATTGCCTTGCTAAGTGATTAGTTAGTAGCTTTTATCCCTATAAATAAGACTCAAATGCTCCTTCAAAAGAGGTTGCTTAATCTGATGATGTACTCACATTCTTAGTTTTTCAGTAATATAGTCATGATGCTCTATTGTACTTATGTTTTGCAATGAATAAAATGAGTTTATAAGTTCATGCATTTGAGTTTACATTTGTCTTAAGGGATACTCATCCAAGGGGGCCCACTAGGTGAGCATTCCATCTGTTAGCTTAGTTGTTACTTTTTATTCAGTAATTAGTTAAAAATCTGGCACTGAATGTTCCTACAACCACTAGAATTCCATTTTGTGACTATTCCTGCAGCCAAAGAAGACATAGTAGTTTCCTATTTGATTGCTCAGATTTTCATTTTTTTCATGCATTTCAGCTTAGTATAGTTGTTGGTTGATGCTCAACACTTATGTTATTTCTTTCCAAGCAATTTACCTTCAACATTATGTCTTTCTTAGTTGTAGAATGAATATGGCTACTTTGGATCCTTAGTGCACATACTGTGCTGACCCATTTCAAGTTCATGTCCCTGGGTTGACAAGTTAAATGCACCTTCATGATGATTGAAATAGCTATTCAGATTAGATGTCCAATCTCTGAATCACAACTGTAAGGGCTTAGTTGTTAGATCATTGTAAGAGGCCAACATTTTTGGCACCGTTGTCGGTTATGGTGTCAAACTAGGGAGCTCTTTGGAGTCATTGATAGTTTTTCTTGCTATAGTATTTCTAAAGTTTGTTCTCAGTATACCCCTCATTTAGGAAAGTAATGATCCATCATTCTTTTTCCAATTCTTTGTGTGAGTTGGCTGATAGTGAGTTGATATCGTATGCATAGAGGAAGGAGGAAAGATGCTCATGGGAGATTCCTTCCTAATAATCCCGATCCATTCCAGCTAGTTGAGTATCAGAACTTGCCAAGAGAAGAAGAAGATCCACACCCCTTTGTTGATGCATTTCCTAATCTGAACAGTTTTGAAATTCCCTCTGAAGACCAAAATCAACTTGAAAACCCCTTTGCTTTGGAACTACATTAGGAAGGAATGGGTGATGCAAATAGAAATGGACATAACCAACCAGCTTTTCCTTTCCTCGTTGCTCATCAAAATAAAGTTGACAACCTCAAAAATATCCCTACTTCAGTCCTTCCTAAGTTCTATGGACTTGTCACAGAAGATCCTGATACTTTTTTGTTCGAGTTTGACATACTCTGCAGGAGTTATGACTATACCACCGATTCCCACAGGCTTAAGCTATTTCCTACCACCCTAAAAGAAGCTACGTTAAGATGGTTCATGAGCCTAGGTAGAAATACTGTGGAGACTTGGGAGGACATGAAGACAAATTTCCTTGAGAAATACAAGGAGTATTGTAGGGGCAATGACATGAGAGGAGATGACATTTTTAGGATGCAACAAAAGGAAGATGAGAGCCTGGAGGATTACATTGCAAGGTTTCTATTTTGTCTGCAAAAATCTCCAACTATTTTTCCTAAGAGGAATTAATGATAGTTTCATTGATGCCTTGAACTTGATGGGAGGAGGAGATATCTCCGAAGTTCCTTGGGAGGATATCAAGAAGATATGTCAGAACTACTCTAGGGTAGCTTCAAAGAAAGGGAGAGATTACCAATCTTCTATGTGTAAGTCATCTACCAGTGCAGTTTCAACAATGGAGATTACTCACTTGCTAGCAGACTTCAAGCAAGACATTATAAATAATCTAGCTACTTAGTTGGATACACTTCAGGCCAAAAAGAAACAAGAGGAGGTAGAGGCAACATTGGCAGAGTATTGCCCCCATTGCAGACAAAAGAAGGACTGCAGATGCAAGATGATAGCTAATATTGAAAGAAAGTAGATTCCACCCGAGTTCAAGACAATCCAGGGTGAAGATGACCAAGTCTACTACATTGCACAAAGGAGGTCATGGACTCCAAGACAAGGTATGCCACCAGATCCACTCTCTTTTGTTGGACCATATTTCAATTCCTATTCATCTGGTAACCAATGGCAGCTCCCATATCCATCCAACTATGGAGGATATCCACCATAACCTTGGAATAACCCTCCAAATTTCTGGCCTAATCACCAAAACTCTCCACCCCAGTGGCAACAATCTTAGGGGAATTGGTAGCAGTTTCAAGGAAATTGGCAGCCACCCCCAAGAAATTGGCAACAAACATCTCAATGGAGGGGAGGGCAGCAATGGCCAAACCAGACAAATAGTTACATGTAGCCACCTTCTCAGCCCCAACAACCTGCTATAATGCCTCCTCCTATTAGCTTGAGTTCAAATGCACCTAAACCTACTCAGCTACTAGCTCAGCCCACACCCAACCCAAATAAAAAACCGCAACAACCAGTATACTCCACTGATCCAAATCAATTCCCTGCATATGTTGTGAGTGTAAGTGACATTCACTTGCATTTAGGAATTACCTTGCCAACTTCTTCCACACCTATTATCACTGAGCTTCCTGTGGAAGAAGAGGAGACTCTGAATACCCCCATTCAGCCAAGTGCACCTAAGAATCCTGAACCAGTCCCAGTCAAGTAGACTGCACAAACACCCCCATTTCCCCAAAGCTTGGAAACTCTGAAAGAAAAGGAAGAAAAGGAGGACACAAATTTTGACATTTTAGATCAGTTGAAGCATATATGTGTTTAGATACCTCTATTTCAGGCCATAAAAGATGTTCTAATCTATGGAAAGGAAATTAAGGAAGCATGCCTTAAGAAGTCAAGAAGGAAGAAGAAAGACCCCACTACAGTTCATGTGGTGGGATAGCTAACTGACATCATGCTTGGGAGAGTGACTGTTCCCAAATATGATGATCCAGGGAGTCTTGTGGTAGGAGTTGTCATAAATGGGATCCAGATAAAGAATGCTCTGATTGACTTGGGAGCAGCAATAAATGTAATGACCAAGGATATCCCACAATAACTAAATGTTGCAAGCATGAGACCTACTCCTACTATCTTGCAGCTTGCTGATAGTTCAACTGTTAAACCTGATGGTGTAGTAGAGGACCTTGTGGTAACTCTAGACTCATGGGAATACCCAGTAGATTTCATGATTCTTTCTCCTAAAGCCACACTCGATGGGTACCCTATCATTCTAGGAAGACCATGGTTAGCAACAACAGATGCATATATTGGATGCAGGACATGAGACATGACCATTTCTGATGGAAAGAGCACCAAAAAGCTTGTTCTCTACCCTCTTGCTCAGCCATCCCATGACATGGATAATCTTGTATGGCCACATGTTGGTGAAGAGGTCGAGGAAGTTAATTTTGTGGCATAGCTTATGTTGTTAAGTAGAATCTCTTTCATGCAACTTCGAGAGGAAGATGAAGTATTGTCTAGCATAATTAAGAATCATTGTCAAATAGAGGAAGCATCATCCTCTCATTCTGCTGATCCAGTAAAGACACTTTTGCCCACTCTTCCTGCAATAGAACTTCCTACAGAAACAAGTATGTCTCATACATTTCTGCCACATGAAATCAGAGTACCAACATTAATGAAGCAACTATGGTAGAGATAACTACACAAGTGCAAGTGTCAGAAGGAAAATATCTAAATATTAACAACAAATTGAGTGAAGAACAACAGTTGTCATTGACAAACTTACTAAGAACCCACCAACATGCATTTGCATGGGACTATCATGATATGAAGGGCTTGGACCCTAAGTTTCAAGTACTCATAGGATTTACATCAGAGATGATTATACCCCAGTAAGGTAGCCGCAAAGAAGAATTGACCTTGCATTAAGAGAAATTGTAAAAGGAGAATTATAGAAATTGTTGGATGCAGGATTCATCTACCCCATTTCAGATAGTCAGTGGGTGTCTCCATTGGTGATTGTGCCCAAAAAGGGAGGGAAGTGGCGAGTTTGTGTTGATTACAGGGAACTCAATGCTACCACCAAAAAAGACCATTTTCCCTTACCTTTCATAGATCAAGTTCTAGATTCACTTGCGGGCAAGCAATACTTTTCTTTTCTAGATGGATTTAACAGCTATAACCAGATCCAAATTGCACTAGAGGACCAGGAGAAGACTACCTTTACCTATCCATGGGGGACCTATGCCTGCTCAGTACTTCCATTTGGCTTATGTAATGCACTTGCAACCTTTCAGAGGGTAGTCATTAGCATATTTTAAGATATTTCTCATGATTGCATGGAAATTTATATGGATGATTTTACCACTTATGGTGCTGATTTCAATGGAGCATTGGAAAATCTCAGGAGATTCCTACAGAGATGTGAAGACCAAAATCTATCTCTAAATAGTGAGAAGTGCTTCATGATGATGTAGGAAGGTGTAGTCCTTGGCCACTACATCTCTCACAAAGGAATTCAAGTAGATCTTGCAAAGATTGAGGTGATCACAAATCTACCTACACCTGCAAAACAAAAAGATGTTAGGAGTTTCTTGGGCCATGCATGCTACTATAGGAATTTCATCAAGGATTTCAACAAAATAGCAGCACCATTGTATATTCTTCTTACTAAAGATGCTGAGTTTCAATGGACTGAAGACAGTGACAAGGCATTTTCTGATTTGAAGGCAGCTTTGACTCATGCTCCTGTACTCAAAGGTCCTAATTGGGAGTTTCCTTTCCACATCCATACAGATGCATCAGAATATGTCATAGGAGCAGTCCTGGGACAAAAAGGAGCTATTGAAAATGTTATTTATTTTTTCAGAAAAAACTTGCAAGGAGCTGAATTCAACTATACAGTGATAGAAAAATAAATGCTGGCAGTAATCTATGCCCTCAACAAATTCAAGCACTACATAACAGGCTACCAAATCTTTGTGCACACAGATCATGCAACCATTCAGTATCTCATGAATAAACCTCTGATATCAGGTAGGTTAGCAAGATGGTTATTGCTGATGTAGGAGTTTGACATAATCATTGTAGATAATCCAGGGAAGGCCAATGTTGTTGCAGACCTTCTTTCAAGGTTGACTACATCAGAGGACAATCAAGTCATAGATGTCTCTTTCCCCAAGGAGCACTTTTTTCCATCAGTGTGCAAACACCTTGGTATGCTGAAATAGCTAACTATCTGGTCATGAGGAGAGTCCCTCCCCACTTCTCTCCAAAAGAGAGAAAGGTGCTCATTGAAAAGTCATTTCCTTTTTCATGGATTGCAAGATGTTTGTTTTACACTGGGCTAGACCATGTTATGGGGAGATGTGTGAGGGAAGATGATACATATGATATTTTGCATGCATGCGACAATGAACCATGTGGAGGACATTTTGCAGCCAAGAGGACAACAATGAAGGTTCTGAACACAGGATATTACTGGCCAACACTCCACAAGGATGTAGGAAGATATGCAAGAAAGTGTGATAGATGCCAGAGGATGGGTAGACCAACCAAATATGATGAGATGCCCCTTTACCCTCAGGTAGTAATCACTCCATTTGACAAGTGGGGATTAGATTTTGTAAGACCCATTGATCCTCCATCCAATGGTAAATCTTATATCTCAGTATGCACTGATTATGTAACCAAATGGGTAAAAGTTAAGGCCATGAAGCATGCAAGAGATAATAAGGTTACTAAATTTATTTATAAGGAGATTTTTACATGGTATGGGGTTCCAAGAGAGATAGTGACTGATCAAGGGCCTCAATTCACCTTAACCCTTATTGCAGCATTGGTCAATGAGTACAACATAAGGCACAAGAAGTCCACTCCTTATCACCCTCGGGCCAATGGCCAAGTTGAGGTGACTAACAGAGAAATTGAAGCAATTCTGACCAAAACAATGGCTGTTCATAAGAAGGATTGGGAAAATAGGTTTCCAGAGGCTATCTGGGCCTATAAGACAACCTGGAAAACAACAAGAGGCTTCACTCCATTTGATTTGTTGTATGGAAAGACAACTATGCTACCCATTGAATTTGAGCATAAGACTCTTCGGACTGTAATAGACTTGGGGATGGATATCTTTGAAGCACAAAGAGACTGAATCATGCAACTCAATGCATTGGATGAAATGAGGAAGGCAACCTTGCATCATATAGAGGTAGTGCAAAATCAGAGAATAAAGTGGCATGACAAGTTCATCAAAGACAAGAAATTCCAACCAAGAGATTGGGCCCTACTCTACGACTCTAGGGATCAAGATAATGTAGGAAAATTACAGACAAGGTGGCTAGGACCATATGAGGTTGTTGAAGTCTTCCCCAATGGTGTTGTTCAGCTCACCACCATTGACGCTGTTAGATTTAGGCTGCTTTTCAATGGTCATCACCTCAGATTGTATCACAAGCCAACCTCTAAGGAGTAATTCCTGCAACAATTCACTCAACATGCAACACCCGAACTTCCTGTAGTCGAAGGAAGTGGACCTAGCGTCCCTCCTTTTGGCCAACTAAGGTACATAACTTTTCATAATAAATACTTCCACTTTTGTGGGGGTCCACTTCTTCACCTATCCGCCCATCCATCTCCACCTTTCTCTCTCTTTCATCATGCCTCCATAATTTCACTTCATTCCATCATCATTTCACTCCATTCCACTCCACTTTCATTAATTGCTCAACTGACCTTTTAAAAGGTGACCAATACTTTCTCCATAATCTTTGTAGTAGATCTTCCAAGAATCTAGGTACGTGCGCATCAAGTTGTTATCTCTTAATTGTCCTTTAGTACATTCATTTAATTATTGTAAATTAATATGGGCATTCTCCATAGCATGTCATTATTCCATGCCCTGTCAAATTATCATAACTATTGTGCATGTGAGGACACATGCTCAAATTTAGGTTGGGGGGAAGTGTGAATACTATGTCCACATGTCTGTCCATATTGGTTCATGTCAACAAAGTTTAAATTCAGCCGATTTGAATTTTGAGTGAGATGACAACTTGCATGTGTGAGGTGATATCAACCGCCACCATTTTTCTTGATCATATCCTTCATTTATTAATCCTTTATTGCCTTTATTGCTCCGATTATAATCTTAAGCCAAAAAAGGTAAAATTCAGATGACACTGGTGTTGGAAATTTTGTAGCATTGTAGGAAGAAGAAGTTTAGTTTTTAGACAAGGATTGCATGAAGGGAAACTTTGCAGAGCGATTGTTTGATTGCAAACAACTGAACAATGGGAAGTGGGTTAATAAAAAATGAACCCACGGTTCATGACGCATTACTACAAGATGCACCTAGCCTGGCTGAGCTCAAAAATTGCGGGTGGTTAGATTATTTCCTAAAGCTAAATGGTTTTAATGAAGATGTTGTGTTGGAATTTTCCCAGACATTGTCTGAAGAAAGGCCATGATAAAAGGGTTAGAAGTAATGGCTACTTAAGAAAGAATTGTAGAAGTTATAGGGTTGTCTACTGACGATGAAAATTACCCTACTTCCAGAGATGCCAGGTTAGCTTGGGCCAAATTTATAGAACCTGGTGACCCTCCATTGAGTGTGGATAAGCAAGGTGAAAAAAGAACCTCTACCCAAGCTATGAAAGCAAGTAGTTGTTCATGTTGTGAAGTACATTACCTGTGAAGGTCACCAGTTGAATCTACACTCTATGCACTTCAAACTTCTGAATCATGTTAGGAACAGGAGAAGAATGAATGTGCCAAATGTGTTATACCACCTTCTCTCAATCATGGCAGTCCAGACTCAAAAAGGTAGGGATAATTCGGTTTCCCACCATTTTCTGATCAAATTTTTAGTTGAAAAGTCTCTACATAATGTGTCTGACATGATTTGGGAAGAATTCTTAAATATTGATCAAATTAGACCAAAAAATTTGTAACCTAGGGTTTTGCCTCAACCTCGTAGGGCTAGCAAAAGATTGAGCATGGTTGAAGCTACTCCTGGTGCCTCAACTTATGGCGCAGGCCCTAGTGCAAACCCTCCTGCAGCTAAACAAACCATTGAGATTAGCTCTTCTGAGGCAGAGCATTCAGAAAAAGAAAGTTCCTCTTCAGATTATGATGATGATGTTCCTCTTGGCATCTTAATGAGAACTAGGGCACAAAAGAAAGATGCATAAATAAAGAAAGGAAAAGCTAAAAAGAAAACTATAGGAAAGAAAGTGCCAAGCTCTAAGAAACAAAAGGCTGACACTATTTTTCTTGCAGCCAAAGAAGAACATGAGAGCCCTCCTAGGAAATCAAGACTAGTTGGGCCAACCTTTCGTGTGTCTCCACAGGGAAGCCCTAAGACTAGAGAAACATCACAAGAGGACATAGAGGCCCCAATGGGGAAGGAAAATGTCAATGAAAAGGACATATTTGAGGAGGAAACAAACATAACACTGACATATCTTGCTGATATCACTGAATAGGTTGAAAGTCAAGAGTTTGAGGAAAATTAGGAGCTCCTATAGCAAGAGCAGAAGCAAGAGTTCCTGCAACAAGAGCAAGAGCTAGAACAAGAGGCCCTGTAGCCAAAACTGGGCGAACAATTAGCACCCCTGCAGTTGGAATTGGCTAAACATTCAGAATTCCTGCAGCCAGTGCTACATGAGGAGTGAGCGCTAGTGCCAGGAAAAATTATGGTAGGAATGCATAGGCCCTCTGATTTTTCAATGCACATGGTAGCTATGAATTTATGGAAAGAGATACATAGGAGGAAAGAAGAATGGAAGGAGGAGAAACACAGGTTTAAGAAGGAAATTCAAAAGAGAGATGAAGAAATTGAAGATAAGAATGTAGAAATTACTGCTTTAAAGGAGAAAGTGGATAATATGGAAGCCCTAGTACCTCAGATATTAGAGTGTAGGAATCCTCCAAGATTCTATGCCCTATATTTAAAGGAGAAGCATATTTCTTTTAAACTAGCAAGGATTGTTTTAGGTTTGAATCCTTCCATTGAGACTCCTCTTGAATTTTTCAATGCTTATCGGATTGCTCCTCCTGAAATGAAGAATTTGTTGTGTGAATTATACTTACATAATTATGCCGTGACTCAAGACCATGATTGGAATCCATTATTGTATGTTAGGGATGTCCAATTAAGGGAATTCATGTCTTAGATACAAAATGAGATTAGTTGGGGAAAACAGTTCAAGACTTATAGGAAAATTAAATCCAACACTCCCTTGTCCATCAGGGCTAAATCTAGAAATCCAGGGAGCATTTTCATGGATTGACACAAAATTATTTACAGACCAAGCTATGGAAATAGGATCCTGTCTAAGAGAGAGGAAGTTTATAAAGAATATGAGGAGGTAGCAAAAACCAAAGGAGAATCTGTGATGGGATACCTATCACAAAGGTGGAACAACCTAACTGATGAGTTTAAAAAAGCCGAGCCTCACTCTATGCAGAACTATGTTGCAACACTTAAGAGAGTTGATAGATATATACAAATTTGAAGGACAAAAAGACAATTTTGGCTTCCACTAACTTTTCAACCACGTATCCTATTGTGGCCAATGCCAAATTTTAGGTTTTACCAGTATGATGTAGCTAGAGAGAGACAAAGATGGAGCAGATTGGACAAACAACGAGGGTTCTATTGGGACCCTAATTCAGAAACTATAGGAACTAATGTAGGACAACTGGCAGTTGCAAACTTTAGGGTATTAATAAAGCAAAGGAACAACCCTTCTTCTGTTGGAGGACCAACAAAGTCTTAGGTTGGGGGAGTGATGAGTCCAGTTTATGACTCAATTTTGATAGAAGTTTATAGTCTATTTGTCGTAGTTGTCATAGAATTTGATGTTTGGATGTTGATATTTTTATGATATTTCCTCAAAACCATAGACATTGGACATAAGCTTATTTTTACAATCTTTAATGACATTAACATGCTATATGAACTATCTGTGTTGATTTTACATGTGGATTAATGAATGCTACTTAAAGATAGTTATGGATATGCAATTGTTGTGCATACTAATATTGTTTTGCAGATATAATTAGCAGCCTACAAAATTAAAGAAGATTCTTCCAACTGGTCATTCAAAGGTCAATGAAGGGAAGACTATCGATGACAGGAGATTCCTTATTCAAATCAAAGTTGTAACCACCTTGTAAATGGTCTTAATTTTCTATTGAGAAAATATAGGCATTACTGTTGTGCTAAATTTGCGTTAAGGAAAATATGCTTGACCAGATTCTACGCATGCGTAACTGCCTCTCCACTTTTTATGCTTTCCTTAAAGTGGCGTCCTCCTAATATGTTGGAGTTGACTACCTTGTTATGTGATTAGTTATTATCTTTTCTCCCTATAAATAAGACTCATATGCTCCTTCAAAAGAGGTTGTTTAATCTGATGATGTACTTGCATTCTTAGTTTTTTAGTAATATAGTCATGATGCTCTATTGTACTTGTGTTTTCCAATGAATAAAATGAGTTTATAAGTTCATACATTTGAGTTTACATTTGTATTAAGGGATACTCATCCAAGGGGGCCCACTAGGTGAGCATTCCATCCTTTAGCTTAGTTGTTACTTTCTATTCAGTAATTAGTTAAAAATTTGGCACTGACTGTTCCTGCAGCCACTAGAATTCCATTCTATGACCTTTCCTGTAGCCAAAGTAGACATAGTAGTTTCCTGTTTGATTGCTCAAATTTTTAGTTCTGTCATGCATTTCAGCTTAGTATAGTTGTTGGTTGATGCTCAACACTTATGTTATTTATTTCCAAGTAATTTACCTTCAACATTCTGTCTTTCTTAGTTGTAGAATGAATATGGCTACTTTGGATCCTTAGTGCACATACTATGCTGACCCATTTCAAGTTCAAGTCCCTGGGTTGAAAAGTTAAATGCACCTTCATGATTATTGAAATAGCTATTCAGATTAGATGTCCAATCTCTGAATCACAACTATAAGGTCTTAATTGTTAGATCATTGTAGGAGGCCAACACCACCCTCATCAAACAATCTGAGCAAATGAATAAATAATGCAAAAATGATAGTGTAAAAGATATAGAAACTTACAAATGCCTCCTTTTTCGCTTCCAATATGATAGATATAAACCCTCTCAATAGACATAGATTTCACCCTCATCAAACAGTCTGAGCAAATGAATAAAAAAATGCAAAGAATCCTTTGCTCCACAGACTTAAAAATTCACACCATAAGCCACTAATGATGCCTGCAATTTAGTCTATTCACTATAAATGAAAATTAGGGACTAATAAATGCAGAGAACAACAGACAATAGACATTAACCCATAAAATGCAGAGGTGTAAGAAACTATAAAATGACATTGTAAAAGATATAGGAACTTACAACTGCCTTGTTTTTGGCATCCAAGTGTTGAAAATGGAGGTAATTATGTAGCTTTAGAACTTGTATAACTATTATACTTTAGTTCTAATTAAGTATTCTTTGTTACAATTTCTTTGTATATGATTATCTGTTTAGATTCATTTTACCAATTGTAGAAGTAGAGAAAAGATTGTAGAAGAATAAGACCAGAAGATAGAAGTGACACAACATATACCATGGAGAAACCCTTTCGGGAAAAAAATTCACCACTAGAATCAATAGTGCTTGTATTATTTATCCTTAGAACAAGATTACTTTAATTATTTATCAATCCTTGCTTGAGATGCTTCTTTTTCCTTCAACAATTCTTCTTCACAACCTACAGTAAAATCTGATAATACTCTCTTCAACTTGCTGCAATAAATAGACAATTATGAGCTTTGAAAACTCCAAAGAGTTGTCAATTACAAAGCACAAAGCTTATCTCACAAAACCAACACCTATTCTTTGCAAGTAGAGTTCTTCCGTGAAAAACAATGTCAAACCAAGTCCTTCATCAATTTGGGCATCCAAAACTGAAGTCCTAACTCAACGTTGATTACAAAGATATCTTGTAAGCTTCTCCTCAAATTTGGCGCCCAAGAATGGGCCCACTTTACTCAACCTTGTAAAATATCTTATCATGCAAAAGTGTTAACTCCAAGATGCCAACTTGGGTGCCCAAGGTGGGCCCAAGTCAATCTCTATTAACTAAAACATATCTCTCCACCATTCATACAAATATCATGCATGATTGATCATCCCCACTTAATTGAATGTATCACCTGTTATCTTTCATGCAACTCAAGTCATTAGTCATGCATTCCAAATCAATTGAAGTCAACTAGCATTCAATTGAAACTAACTACATGCAACTAAAGATAACTGAACTGAACTGAACTGATATTGAACTAAACTAAACTGAACTAAATTAAACTGAACTAAACTCCATGCATGTAAACGTCAATTCCTAACTTCTAGGATCTTTACATGCATTACTGAAGTGTTATCTTTCTCCAAACAATTAACTTAACTTAAGGTGAGTTCTACCTTCCATGTGGGTGCCCCATGTGCTCCTATTTTGTAGGTCTTCTTGGGCATCCCCACATGTTCCTATCATTTAGAATTAATTAAAAATGTCAATTTACATGTTCATTTCATTCAAATTTAATCTCTTTCTAATCCTAGTGTTGGGGAACACTTTCCAAGGACTTAGAAGATACATGAAATAATGTTTAGGATTGCAATTAAATGGCATCCTATTCCCAACATTCACCCACTTGACATTATACATTGAAATTATTCTAAAAAAGGAATCATTATTATAAATCAAGTACAAGACTCAAGGCCAATGGCTTTCCTGCACCAACTAATCAATCCATGCCAACTTCAAATGCAACCTGCATAATCATGAAGCTCCAAGCTAATGATTAACACTCAAAACCAAAATAACTTATTTGTAGGAACTGGTTTCGTAAGATAATCTACAACATTAGTCAAAGTGTTAACTTTCTCAATTAATACCTTCCCACTCTCAACCATTTCTTGCATAAAGTGATACTGAACATCAACATGCTTAGTATGAGCATGATACATAGGATTTTTGGCTAAACAAACAACATTCTGACTATCACATTCAAGTTTAACTTACTTGCAATTAAAACCGATACCTTTCCCAAGTCTCTATAACCAAACTGCCTCTTTGGAGGCATGTGAAATTGCCGAGTGTGTTGAACTCATGTCCAACCAAGGTGTAGGTTTCTCAATCTTTACTATTGAAAAAGCTTTTCTTACAAGTAACCATTCCACCATATATCTCTTACCATAAGAGAACTCAAGCCTCACCTATTTCTCCAAGTATCCATGAGGACCTGTAACCAACCAATCCATGCCAAACTCCAAATGCAATATAACACTATCACGAAGTAATCAAGAAAATGATTAATGTACCCAATACATAAGAGAACTACACAAGATCAATGTCAAAGCTCCAATCATGAATCAAGAACATAAATATGACAACATGATCTAACCATCTCCTCCAAGGAGATCACATGCATCATAACATACATAAACATCCTAGTCTCAAGAGAACAAGTACCATGCCAAACTCTAAACACATATCAAGAGTAAACCATGACATAATAGCAACCACTCTAAACCAAGAAAAAACATATCCCCAATCACATGAAGATAACCTTACCAATGATGCAACCACGTCACTGCCAACAACTCCCACTGAATCGTGGTATGAGCTACACATGGCATCATGACTACCATCCTCTTCATGAAGATCACTCTCTAACATCAAGCAAAGAGTCATCACTAACATTTTTGCATGAAATGATCAATGCATGAAATGTCATCCGAGGATTCCTTTGTAGAAGAATCATAACTCTTTTTCTTGTTCTTACAATCCTTCTTCACATGTCCCGGTTTCCCACAGTTCCAACACTTTACCTTACTCCGTCCTTCAGACTTACCCTTTCCTTCCTTGTCTCCCTTAGGTTCCTTTTTATTAGGCCTACCTTTTACAAACAAGGCATATTGGATTTCTGTTTTAGACTTCCTCCTCATCTCCTTTGATAGGAGAGTAGGAATTATATTGTTCATCTTCGGATCTTCACCACTATCACTGATAGCAATAATTAGATTTTCCCAAGATTCTAGTAAAGAACAAAGTAACAAAATGCATTTATCTTCATCTTATAGCTTTACATCTACAATTGATAACTGACTTGGAATCAAATTAAAAGCATTCAAATGATTTGCAACAAAATCACCATCTTTCATCTTTAAAGAATACAACTATCTTTTCATATACAACTCATTAGTAAGACTTTTAGTTTGATAAATATCACCTATTCTCTTCCACAATTTATATGCAGTAGTTTCTTCTAAAACATTCAAGAGAACAACATCAACAAGACATAATATTATGGTCCCTCTTTCCTTCTTATCAAGCTTAGCCCAATCCTCATCTGACATTGTTGTAGGTGACTTTGTCTCATTACCAACAACTAACCATTGATATCTCTCTTCAAGGAGATCCTCCATTTTTAGTTTTCACATCTCATAATTAGATCCATTGAATCTTTCAATATCTAAACGAGAATTAAAACTCATTGTAAACTCATTTTCCAAAATAAAAAATAACACAATAGTAAAAGCTCCCACTACAACCAAAAAAACCTTCAAAATTTTAAGAGAAAGGCATCCAAAACTCTACCCCAACTCTTAGCTCTGATACCAAATGTTGAAAATGGAGGTAATTATGTAGCTTTAGAACTTGTATAACTATTATATTGTATATCTAATTAAGTATTCTTTGTTACAATTTCTTTGTCTATGATTATCTGTTTAGATTCATTTTACCAATTGTAGAAGTAGACAAAATATTGTAGAAGAATAAGACCAAAAGATAGAAGTGACACAACATATACTGTGGAGAAACCCTTTCAGGAAAAAAATCCACCACCAGAATCAATAGTGCTTGTATTATTTAACATTAGAACAAGATTACAATAATTATTTATCAATCCTTGTTTGAGATGCTTCTTTTGCCTTCAATAATTCTTCTTCACAACCTACAATAAAATATGATAAAACTCTCTTCAACTTGCTGCAATAAATAGACAATTATGAGCTTTGAAAACTCCAAAGAGTTGTCAATTACAAAGCACAAAGCTTATCTCACAAAACCTACGCCTATTCTTTGCAAGTAGAGTTCTTCCATGAAAAATAATGTCAAACCAAGTCCATCAATTTGGGCATCCAAAACTGAAGTCCTAACTCAACGTTGATTACAAAGACATCTTGTAAGATTCTCCTCAAAGTTGGCACCCAAGAATGGTCCCATTTAACTCAGCTTTATAAAATGTCTTATCATGCAAAAGTGTTAACTCCAAGATGCCAATTTGGGCACCCAAGGTGGTTCCAAGTCAATCTTTGTTAACCAAAACATCTCTCTCCACCATTCATGCAAATATCATGCATGATTGATCATCCCCACTTAACTGAATGTATCACCTATTATCTGCCATGCAACTCAAGTCATTAGTCATGCATTCCAAGTCAACTGAAGTCAACTAGCATTCAACTAAAACTAACTACATGTAACTAAAGATAATTGAACCATAACTGAACTGAACTGATACTGATACTGAACTAAACTAAACTAAATTGAACTGAACCGAACTCCATGCATGTAAACATCAATTCCTAACTTCTGGGATCTTTACATGCATTACTGAAGTGTTATCTTTCTCTAAATAGTTAACTTAACTCAAGGTGAGTTCCACCTTCCATGTGGGTGCCCCATGTGCTCCTATTTTGTATGAGATCTTCTTGGGCATCCCCACATGTTCCTATCATTTAGAATTAATTACAAATGTTAATTTACATGTTCATTTCATTCAAATTTAATATCTTTCTGATCCTAGTGTTGGGGAGCACTTTCCAAGGACTTAGAAGATACATGAAATAATGTTTAGGATTACAATTAAATGGAATCATATTCCCAACACCAAGATGATAGACACAAACCTTTTCAATAGACACAAATTTCACTCTCATTAAACAATTCAAGCAAGTGAATAAACAACACAAAAATGACAGTGTAAAAGATATAGGAACTCACAAACGCCTCCTTTTTTCTTCCAATATGATACGTATAAACTCTCTCAATAGACATAGATTTCACCCTCATCAAATAATCTAAGAAAATTAATAAACAACGAAAATGAAAATTAGGGACTATATATGCACAATGTCCTTGTTAAAATGCCATGCATGGAAAAATCACTAGGTGCGAAGACATGACTACATCAAAGAACATTAGAAAGCCATGAAATATTTCCAAAAGCAAAAAAAACATTAGGAATTAATTAAATTTTTCCTTTTTCTTGCACCGAAAATAATTTGCAACAAAATAGGGCCTATTACAGATGCAAAGATGTAAAAAACTATAAACCAATAATGTAAAAGATATAGGAACTTTCAAACACCTCATTTTTCACATCCAAGATGATAGACATGTAAACCCTATCAATAGACACAGATTTCACCCCCATCAAACAATATGAGCAAATGAATAAAAAACACAAAAAATGACAGTGTAAAAGATATAGGAACTTAAAAATGCCTCCTTTTTCGCTTGTAATACAATAGATATAAACCCTCTCAATAGACACAAATTTCACCCTCATCAAATAATCCATTGACCTTCTCAATAGACCATATTACCCATACAATAGATATAAATCCTCTCAATATACCATATTATGCAACAAAGTACTTTGAGAATCCATAGGACTTGCTAGGCCAACCATGTTGGGGAAATGGGAGCTGTGAAGATACAAAACGTACCTATCGTAGCTTCCATGCATCTGGATACCTCATGTTGGTTCAAAACTTGTCTGAGAATTCAGGTAAACCAGATCAACTTCTTTCCAATTCCCCCCATTCTGAATTTGAAGGAAATTGGTCTTTTACTTTGTAACTTCGCTTCCAAGACGATAAGCATAAACCCTGTCAACAGACACAGATTTCAGCCTCATCAAACAATTCGAGCAAGTGAATAAACAACGCAAAATTTGCAATGTAAAAGATATAGGAACTTACAAATGCCTCCTTTTTTTATTCGAATATGATGGATATAAAATTTTTCAATAGACACAAATTTCACCCTCATCAAACAATTTGAGAAAATGAATAAACAATGCAAATAATCCTTTTCTCAATAGACTAAAAAATTTACACCATAATCCATTAATGACACCTGTACTTCAGTCTATTCACAATAAATGAAAATTAGGGACTATATATGCACAATGTCCTCGTTAAAATTCCACATGTGGATAGAAACACTAGATGCAAAGACACAACTACATCAAAGAATATTGGAAAGCCATGAAATATTTCCAATAGCAACAAAACATTAGGAATTGATAATTTTTTTTTTTAAATTGAAGATGTTTACAAAAAAACATTGCATATTGATGAAATGTTTCTCATAGCAAATTGATCCATAAAATGCAGAGATGCAAAAAACTATAAAACGACACTGTAAAAGATATAGGAACTTACAACCGCCTCATTCTTTGCTTCCAAACATGATAGACATAAACCCTGTCAACAAACACATATTTCATGCCCATGACACAATTTGAGCAAGTGAATAAACAATGCAAAAAAGATAGTGTAAAAGATATAGGAACTTACAACCGCCTCATTTTTTGCTTCCAACACGATAGGCATAAAGCTTGTCAATAGACAGAGATTTCACCCTCATCAAACAATCTATGCAAGTGAATAAACAATGCAAAAATGATAGTGTAAAAGATATAGGAACTTACATAGGCCTCCTTTTTTTTTTTTCTTCCAATACAATAGATATAAACTCTCTCAATAGACACAAATTTCACCCCCATCAAATAGTCTAAGCAAATGAATAAACAACACAAATAATTGCTTTCTCAACAAATTCAAAACTTCGCACCATAAGTCATTAATGATACCTACACTTTAGTCTATTTGCAATAAATAAAATTAGGGTCTATATATGCACGATGCCCTCGTTAAAATGCCATGTTTGGAAAAAAATGTTGGATGTGAAGGCATGAATATATCAAAGAACATTGCAAATCCATGAAATATTTCCAATAGTAACAAAACATTAGGAGTTGATTAAATTTTTCCCTTTCTTGTGCCAAAAATAATATGTAATTAGAAAAATACAAAACCACAAGAAAAATAGTAACAACCAATGAGAAAAATACTTATAATATTTTTTAAATTTAAAGATGATTACAAAAAAATAGTGCATATTGATGAAATGTTTCTCATAATAAATTGACCCATAAAATGCAAAGATGTAAAATACAATAAAACAACATAGTAAAAGATATAGGAAATTACAACCACCTCATATTTTGCTTCCAACATGTAGATGTAAACCCTGTCAACAAACAAAGATTTCACCTTCATCAAACAATCTGAGCAAGTGAATAAACAACACAAAAATGAGAGTGTAAAAGATATAGGAACTTACAAACACCTCCTTTTTTGCTTCGAATACGATAGATATAAACTATCCCAACACCCCCATCAAACAATCTAATGAATACACAATGCAAATAATCCTTTGCTCAATAGACTCAAAAATTCACACCACATGCCATAAATGATACCTACACTTCAATATATTCACAATAGATGAAAATTAGGGACTATATATGCAAAATTTCCTTGTTAAAATGCCACGTGTGGACATAAAAATTTAGTGTGAAGACACGAATATATCAAAGAACATTAAAAAGCCATGAAATATTTGCAATAACAATAAAACATTAGGAATTGATTTTTTTTTTCTTTCTTATTCCGAAAGTAATTTGCAACAAAACGGGGCCCATTACCCTATTCTTCAAATATAGGAACTTAAAAACGCCTCATTTTTCACTTCCAATATGATAGACACAAACCTTGTCAAGAGGAACAAGTTTCACTCTCATCAAACAATCTGAGAAAATGAATAAACAATGCAAAAAATGACAGTGTAAAAGATATAGGAACTTACAAACACCTCCTTTTTCGCTTCCAATATGATAGGTATAAACCCTTTCAATAGACATAGATTTCATGCTCATTGAGCAATTTGAGCAAATGAATAAGCAATGCAAATAATCCTTTGCTTGACAGACTTAAAATTCACACCATAAGTCATTAATGAATTGGAAAGGCACATAAACTATAAAAATTACATTGTAAAAGATATAAGAAGTTACAGATCCAAATAAATGGATATTGTCCTTGCACACAAAAGACATGCCAACTACCATCAACAACTATAGTCTATGGCACATGAACAATGACTCATCTAAGATACATGTAAGAAGATGTCATTGTTTGAGAGACTTGGTTTCATGATTTCTGAGATGTGCCACCATTTTGTAATGAAATTGATAAATTAATATATTGATCACCTACTATCTATTGTTCATCCATTTTCAAAGCCACAAACCAACTTCTTCAAAATAGCATTACAAGCAAGGCCATAATCATTTTCTTGCTATCCAATTCTTGGAAGAACATAGCATTGTATGTAATAGCATTAGGCATCTTAGCACACATATCTTCTATTTCACACACAATCAACATTGGTTTGCTTTAGTTTCCATTTCATCATAAAAATGTATTACTATGATATGCACAAAATAAAAAACGTAATCCATGGAACACTACTAATAATTGTTTTTGAAATGCTAAGAAAAGTCGTTTATATCCATAGCATATATGTTTGAAACAGACCAATAGTCAATCATGAAATTATATGGTGCACATAAGAAGTTAAAATAAATCATCAAACTAGTCTTCATTAAAGCATCAATAAAATTGTTTTGTCATTGATATTCTCAACAACAACCATGTTATGCAGCTTCTTTGACATTTTGCTTCTTGATATTGTTCTACATTGCTATGTTCTGCTGTTTGTGTCTTGTATCACAAACAATTAGCATTATGCTTCTCACAATGTAGTCGTTACAATATGCTATGAAGGAATGAGAATAAAAATTGCAATATTGTAGGGTAAACACCTGTGATAGGCTAATAATTTGTATGATGCAATTATCCATTGTAAGTGTGAATGTTCCTTGTAATTAAAACTTTCATAACAAGAACATTACTATAGACACGTGTTTCTTGTGATTTTCAAATGGTATTGTAGCTAGCTGGGGGAAGTTGTTTCGTAGTTGTTGTTTGTATAGATAATAGTCCATAGGTCCATTTGTTGTTTGAACAGTGTATTGGAGAAAGTGCACGTATTCAAATTTTGTGTCAGCTGCACATGTTGTGCATCGTGCAAGATCATTTTTTGATGTTTGTGGTAAAAAACCCTTTGTTTACATGATGTGCAACTGGTTCGTATGGGGGCAAGTGGAAATTTTTAGGCCTCAATGTTCCAGTCACCTGGAATGGTAATGTAGATGTAATCAGTGACAAATTACAAGAATACAATTTTGAAAGTTTTTACAAAAGTTATAAACAACATCACATTAGCAGGGCACACATGAGAAGTGCTTAGAATCAAAACCCTATACTATTATGTGAAATGTAAATGTTTTAGGTGTTTACTTCCATGCTTGAGGACTTAAGTGGTTCTAGGGAGGCTTTTGTAGATACATCATTGAGCTTGTCAATAGAGATAGACTATGTTGTTTTCATTAGACTTGTGCCTTTTTCCCTAAAACGAACAATATAAAAGGGGTTTTTGCTGATGGTAGGATCAATTGAACTTTGGAATAGAGCTTTGCATGGCTATTGGGGACTATAACCTATAAAATATAGAATTGTTCAGATGGAAAATTCCAAGGAAAATTAGTTTAAGAATTCAATGGCACTAAACTAGATTAGAAATTGTATGTTTTAGAATACGTACATTAATTTAATTAAAAGGAGTCTATTAAAATGTAAATGTTGTTAATGTAGACAAACATTTTATAAGAAAGTACTTTAATTGTGCAAAACATCTTATAGTAGCCAAATCATCTTGGGACTCTCCATTTTAACTTGCAGTTCATATTGCATTAGCACTTGATGGTGACTAGTAACAACATTGCCAATTGTTCCAATGGAGTAGTTGTCGTCTAATTGGATGAGTTACGAGATGGTTGTGTCAGGAATGAGTTTGAATTCCTTACATGATTTGTCAATGGATTGAATGGTGGTTTGAGGGGTTAATACAAGGGAATAATCAACATCTCTTTCATATTGTGTTTTTTTTCTAATGACAAAATTTGTGAAACACACACTTGTATGAGGCAATAACTGCGACAAAAATGTGTCAATTAGTTTTTTGTTAATGTTTATTGTGATTGTCATTTGGCCATGGCTATTAACCAAATCAACATGCACAATTGTTTCTTTTGGTGGTGATCCAGGATTTTTGGTAATAGCAGGCCCATAAATGGCTAAAATATCGCCTTCAAATGTTGAAGCCGATTATTTTGTGCATATGTCAAGTATGCTTGATGACTGTATAGTTTTTGCCTTCAATCTATACATTGCAATTTGAGCAATGATAAAAACTAAATGGACACTTAAGCATACACAAAGTCAAGCTATTATATATGACACAAATGGGATACAACACTTGCCTCTTTTCTTCTTGTTTGCCATATGACTGATCAATTTTGTGTTGTGTAGGAAATGTGGTTGGTGTTTTGCAAGTGTTTCTGGCAATATATGCAACAAGATATTTATGTCAAGAATGGATTAAAACAAACTGAAAAGAAAGCATTAATGAGATCTTATATGGTTTTCAAGTTTGTTGGTGTCAACTGTTAAGCATTTACCTGTTTGTAGATGGTCTAAATGTTATGCCGTGGGTTGGAAAATGTTAATATATATGTTCTATGAACTAGTAAGACATGTGCACCCTGCAACCATCAATTTAAAAAAATTGTATCCATAGAATAAATATTATATGGATCTACTTCAAGCTAGTTCTACAATGCATAACAATTTTGACTTTGTGATTTATTTGTAATGAAGAAATGTATGATGTGCAAAGCTGTAGTAATATTTTGCATAATAACATACCCATTTCAAAACAGTTGTCTACTAATTTTCAATAGCATAATCATGTGAGATATCTCCAAGAGTATGATTGGTAGTGTTCTCTCTAAACAATAGCCAAAGCTAAAATCTGCATCGGTAGAAAACGCAAGCAATAAGATACGAAGTTTATAGCAACTACAGTAGAGAATATAAATGACTAATTAGATAACACTCAATAGAAGCTATAAAATCAATTTAGAAAGTTCATATATATATATATATTAAATATTATGTAGATCTATTTAAAGATAGTTCTACAATCCATAACAATCTTGACTTTCTAATTTGTTTGTAATGAAGAAACATATAATGTGAAAAGGTTTAGAAATATTATGGATGATAACATACCTGTTTCAAAATAGATATATAGTTATTTGCAATAGCATAATCATGTGAGAAGTTTATAAGAGCATGACTGGCAGCCATCACCAAGAACAATGGAAAAGCTGAGATCTACATGGGTAGAACATTGGAAGGATAAGTATTATGATTAGAGGCATGACCAACATGAAGAAAAATTAATCCAACAATTCTTTCATACTTATAGAAATTACACGTTGGTTTCTTGCAACAGTGAGGAGCAATAATAATAGCACGTTGCAAACAGAATGTATAGTAAATAGTTGCACTTGGCAAACTGTATACCATGTTGTTCAAATGACTATATAATAACATTTAAGCTAGTGTGAATACATGGCAACATGTGCCAAGAGATTAGAATTATACTCCCTAGGACTAAAAATAAAGGGATATTGCAAAGTGGTTTGACCAATATGTATCTAGTATTATGAACTTGACAGTAGCAATTTCAATGTTATATATCCAAAAGTGATCCAATAGACTACTTGCATGTGTTGTTGGCTTGTCAACAATCAATGATAGTTTGTATTATTGCATAAATTCAAGAAGTGCTTTTCTTCTTATGGATTGTAACATGTCAATGTTAAGTCTCTAATAATAATCAATTTTGAATTAGGTGGCAATGAGGTAACAGTGGTTTGTATTAAATTAAGATCATGAATGGGTGTGTTTGGTGTCAAGTACAAATTTATGATGCAGAGAGTAGTGTGTACATGCAATAGGCCAATGGTTATTGATTCTAGATATTTCATTGATAAAATGTGGAAGTTTCACACTAGAATTGTTTTCCTGTAGCATGTTAATAGGCTGTGAATACCTATTGCAGTATAGCAATTACATGTTTTACATCAAGGAAGCCAATGTAATCGAGCACATTGTGTTTGGTTTCTTGGAATCAAAGGACAGTTGCTTGGATCATATCATGGTCATTGGCTATTTCTTGTGCATGAAATGCAAAGCTACGTGTATTCAAAAAGCACATGGTAAAATGGCTTGGAGAGATAGACAAAAGGCTATGTTGTACTTTCCACTACGCTGAGGCCATAAGGAATTGCATTTATCCATTTAATTTTTCTAAGACTTTGAAGCTTTATTCTTGTAGTTTATGCATGAGATACAATGACTCAATGTTTCTTACACGTGATAAGGTAGTGTACACAAGACCATGTTGATAGACCTTACATGGGTCAAAAGCAACTGCATCAATTGTGAGACCTTGGGCTCTATGAATAGTTCACACGAATGCAAGTTGCAAAGGAAATTGTGCTCGGGTAAGTATTTTTGTACCTATCTTGAATTTTCTAATGATTCTTGTTATAGGTGTCCAAGAAGGCATAATACAATTTGTGTATAGATTTTTCATTTTTTGTTGACACAATTTGCCAACAGTGGAATCATTGAATTCTATACAAACATTGTCTTTTGCTCAGTTGTATGCAATTTGAAGATGTAATTTGCACCATTGACCAATCCATCTTGTGTATCAATGTTGCTAGCAATCAATTCCACCAAAATATCTTGCTTGAGCAGAATTGTGCTAGGCAATGATGATTTATGAGGTTGAAATTTAATACTATCAATCACCGTGTCATGTTTATCAATCACCTCCAAAACATAAAGCTTTGTTGATAAGCAATCTAGCATTTTTTTGTTGTGAATGTCGATTGTTGTATTTATGTGAAACAAGTATGGGAATCGTGGATCATTTGGAGGTGTCTTATAGCACATTGCATTCAGGTAGCCAATGTCTTGATTGGTTTGTTGACCAATCCTAGCATGATTAAGTATGGAAATGAAGTGTTGATTTGTTTTTCCAATTACACTACGCAATTTGAAGCACTTGACATTGTCAATCCAAAAGATATGTGGCATTTTCCCCTTATCTCTTATTGGTTCTTCGAATATCCAAGTATCACATACAGGTTGTGCTTGGTAGAAGTCACCACAAAATATGATATCTATGTTTCCAAAAGGTGTTGGTGTGTGTTTGATTTGACGAAGTCTTTTGTCAATGTTGTAAAGCATTTTTGAACCAAATAATGACACTTCATTAATAAGAAGAATTTGTAATTGCTCTAATTTTTTGCTTAAGGTATCAACTGTGTTTGAATCTAGAGGTAGCATTTTTGAAGAATTGCATGGAAATTGGAAGATTGAATGTGCAGTAATGCCACCTACATTGAATGCAACTTTTCTTGTTGAAACAACAATAATGCCTTTAAGCTTGAGTGGATCACTGTCTAGTTGTTTTTCATAGAATTAGATCATTGCTTCAATTTTTTTTTTAATGAAGGTTTTTCTTGTGCCAACTCCATATGTCAAGAACAAGTACAATGGTTTCTTCGGAGCAAGTCTTTTTGTCATTAGTACATCCTTTATTATTGGTTGTTCTTTGTTCAATTTTCTTTGTAGTTTGTAGTATTCTTCGTTGCTTAGTAGAAATGGACATGCAATCTCTAAAAATATTTTTTGCAAATAGAATCCTTGAGCTTTGTATTTTTCATATGGTTCAAGTCACTTATGATGTCATACTTTTCCATGCCATTCTCCTATTTTCCTCTATCGGTTTCATCTACAATGTCTATTGTCAGGCAGTTATCATTTTTAGCTTTTGTGGAGGCCTCATCAATGTCACCCCATTTAGAAACAGTTTGTGCAGTGAACATCTTTTCAATATTTGCAATCAGTGCTTTGCTTGTGTTGAATGTTGAACTCCATGTTTCATATTCAATTAACAAGGTCTGCTCGCTAGATTTGAAAGGCACATACAACATAAGTTTTTCTCTACAATAATTCTTAGGGTCAATGTGCATATTGTATCTTACATAGTGTATGATCTGTGGAGTTGCTCTTTTTTGCAGCTTTCTGGAGTCGGTAGAGTAAAAAGCGCCAGTAGAGTAAAAAGTGGCATATTCAGCCAATGGCAAGTTGTCAAGAACTTTTGAACTTTGTGTGTATTTTTCTATTATAGGTGCACACATGATTTTTTTAGATTTGTCTTGCTCTTTTGCCAATAGCTTAGGGATTTTTAACTTGTAAACTTTGCTTTCTAATGGTGCAATATTGATGAAAACAATTTTCCTTGAGCATTTACGCAATGGAAATGAGAGAATGATATGAACAGCTTGACGACTAGACATTTTTTGATAGTTAAGCAATGTGTTGCCAAGCTTGCATATAAATTGCACCTTTCCATCGTAAGCACAATACATTGTTGCCACAATTTTCAAAATGAAAGAGACAATGTTCTATCTTGTTTCGTCATATATGAGCTACAGTAAGATGCAAAAACATATTCATCTAAAATAAATTGTGTATCTGTATTTGCATACCATAGTTTGGGCACTTCCTTTGCAAAGGCATTTATCCAAATACCAAAAGGGTCTCTTTTCAACATGAAAATTTTGCATGAAAACATTGATTGAAGCATTGTAATGTAGCCATTTTCATCAATTTCCAATTCCTACAAGAAACTTTGAAATGAATGTTCCTTTGTGTAATGTTTGTTTTCCAATTGCTTAATTTTTTTTTTCTCTCTCCTTGATTGTAGCATCAGGCACTAGAAGTGGTTCTAAAATTGTTGTTTTGCTCATTGGAGGCAAGGGGAAACTAAATCTGCAACTTGAGTTTTTGTATTTCTTGTAACTCTTTGTATGATGATGTGTTTGAATTTTGGCAAGGTTTGTATTAAGTAGCAATGAGTCACATGAAATATACTTTTCTCACAAAGCTTTCTATTTCACCATTTGAGAAATTTCCATATACATGTGCATCTTTTATCCATAGCAAAAAATGAACATGCTCATTGCCTCGGTTTTGGAATTTTGTAACAAAAGAATAGTTTGTGACTTGGCCAAATATCTCATGGTTTTTTAGCATCATTTTTTGGAATGCATTGACCCTATGGTTGAAATAATGACTACAAAGTACTGGATTCTTTTTTATTTCAAAATCCAAGTCCCTATCTTCTATAGTTTCATTAGACTTGTTGTGAAATAGATATTTGGTGCAAAGCTTTGCACAATGGATGCCAAAAATGCTCAACACTTGTTAATGTTACAAAAAAAGTTGGAGGTCCCAATTGTCTTAACATTGCAAATATGTTTTTTTTAGTGTTTTCTAGATAATCTGGTGAGGTCTGAATGCTTTTTAATGTTCTATAGCCCAATGGAGATCTTAATATTTTTTTGAGCTTTGTTGGATTGCGCACATCTTTTGCAAGCAATTTTTCACCTTTCAATTCAGTTTTTCATATGCAAATCCATGCTAGTGAGGATACTTGGTGAATAATAATTTTAATAGCCTTAAAAAATATATTTGTTATGAGTGTTGAAAAGTCATTTTATTTATGCATAAGCTCCCATTTTGCTATTTTTTGGTATGTAAAATTTTTAGTAACGTCAGTTGGTCAAGTTGAACCATAAAAAAAAGTTGGAAAGTTCATCTCCTCTGCATACATGTTCTCAAAAATACCATGAGGTTTAAACCATTTTTACGGTACAATTTCAATGATTATCGTGTCAAGGTATTTGATTGATTGTGTTTCATTAAACCAATGTATAACTAATTCATTTATTGGTTCTTCTTCATCTTCAGATGTTTCATCTTGCATACTTGCTTCCGTTTCAAAATCTATTTGCTTTTGTGTTGTCCTCTTTTCCAACAAGTCATGCCACTCTCTATTTATAGAGATGTTCTCTTTTGTGTACAATGGTGTTTTGGATAGGGCAATTAAAGCATTCGTGACTAGAGCAAGTCTAACATTGCCTTGTGCATATGCATTATTGTATTCTAGCTTTCACTTCAATCTAATTGCTACTGTCGTGGTTTCATCTAGTTGCCTAGGCAATGCATGTTGCACTTTATCAAAATCTATAGGAACATTGATGATTGTCCCAAGCAAGCCATATTGTGCTCGTTTATATCTCAATTGCCTGATCTATGCAAAAGCTATGTGTAAAGACACAAGACTTTCCTCTAGAGTATTCAAAGAGTGAACAACATTTATTTGTGCATTTTGTCTTATTATTGAGGGCATGGAAAAAAATGGGATCTTACCATCTAATGTAGCTTTTATACATTGTTTGCAAATGGGCTGTCCTATTGCTATATTTTTTTCATCCATCTAACTAGAAAACAAGGACAAAGCTTTTACAAGTGCAACATCAACTTTATGAATGTTGTGATGGAAATGAAGCATGTCGCAAAGAGAGCATGGTTGAGTGGGTGTTTCGTTTATCATTTGCAAGTATGAGTTAATAAATTTTTGGATTGTATTATTTTTTGTGCATATGCATATTACTTTTGTTGGTCGAAAAGTAGTGCTTGTCTTCTGGTCCATAGAATATGCGTATGGCCTATGTTTCAATTTTGGAAAACGTAAAGTATAAGCCTTCTGTACACACCACATTTGTTTTTTCAAAGAACATAATGATTATTGTTGTGTTGGATTTTGGATAGGATCACGGAATTGAATTTTACTTTGCATGTGCAAATCATAATGTGTTTGTGCACTGTACATTTGGTTTTTTAAAGAATGTAATGATTGTTGACACATTAGCTTTGGGGTAGCCTTGTAGGACTAAATTATTCTTGTGAGATTGGTAGCAGATAGAAAAAAATTGGGTTCTATAGTCTACAAGACATTTGCATGAGACACTTGCACATTGTGGATTTTCACTTTTAGGGAGCGTAATGTCTCATGTGATTTTAATTTTGTTTCAGTTGGTGTATGTATTGTTGTAGCTATTTGTTTTTTATGAGAACTAATTACATTGTTTATTATTTCTAATTCAAAAGTGCTACATCATATTTTGAATACAAACTAGATCCTTGATATGGATGTTGTGAATCAATTGTTCTTTTTGTTGAAGTGGTTCATAATGACAATGTCCTGAGTTGCTTGCAAAGCAAATTAAATTCAAATTTTTCTTTGGCTTCATGTAATTAGAGTATGTTTTGGCCCTAGGATATGGATATGCTTTCCATATGTGTATTGTTGCAGCAAACATGTGGGACAACCATAGTGCTCAAAATTCAGACCCTTCAAGGCCACTTTGCACATATGGCATTCCAATCCTAGAAACCAATGATTGTATTTGCAATATACGATTGTTGCTTCCTATGCTAGATTGATCAAAAGTGCCAAAAAAAACCAATGCATATTTGTTTTCAACTATCAATGCATTGGCAAATGACTGTGCCATAAATAATCTCAAAGCAACTGGATCAAATTGTTCAACAAGCAAAAAAGTTATAGTAGCAAACATGCTTTCACCACATGTAGTAGCAAATATAGCCACTCTACAAAGTCCAAGTGTATCAAACACATTTTCTATTGTGTTCCAAGTGTTTTCCAAGTTGAAATATGTGAGTTGCAAATGTGGTTGGATGTTCTAGATGCAATTGTATGTATTTAGCTGTGAAAACATAGGCTCATAGTAGCCAGTAGTAGAAATTATATCATGGAAAAGAATTGATAGTGCAGGATTACATGAATCCTTGTTGAAAGGTAAGTACATTATTTTGTATGTTAAAGACCAAATGTATATTGGCATTTTTAGCTAGTACGCTAGCCATTTTAGATAGAATATGTCACCCCAAAGCCCAGTTTCACCTCTATCGTTGATCTTTGTGGTTGAAAGCCTCATTCTTCGTAGATACATGTTTTTTTCATGTATATTATGCAATTCCATTAGTGTTGCTGGGTGGAAATCAATTTCATAAGAGCCTAAAGCTATAGTACAATAGTTGTGAAGACAATATAAGAAATGATCCACAAGACCATTGCGTAGCTATTTTGATGCATAACGGCAATGAAGCAAAACATGCACTATGTCAAATAAGCAATCGCCAACTTTGTAATTGGATTAGTCAATTCAAAAACAATTGCATAGTGGAGAGCTTCATCGATTGATGTGAATGGTGCATTCGCACTTGGTTTGTAGGTTTCTACTACAATTAGTTGTTGTGACAATTTTTGTCTTTTAAGATGATTGTTTGTAAGCATATTTCCAAATTTCATGTCAAAGGAAAAAAAATACAAATTGTATTGATGCTATCTAGTATAGTAATTGTGTGAGTAAAATATGTGAATCATAACAATTAATTCAAAACACACACTCGATGCAATGTGTTATATTAAGGAAATCAAATTTAACAAAGCAAATGATAAAGCGATTCCTCAAAGTCGTTCCATCGTCCTCTATTCTTAAGGATCCTGTATTAGTGCTCTCAGATTTTAGGTATGCACTAAAGTACTAGGATGAAACCTAAGAAACGAGAAGCCATTAAACTAAAATGTAGGAAACTATGCCTACATCTACATGATTGATGAATTTGATGAATGATATGCTAAATGATGTGCTGAATGATATGATGTTGTATACAGAATGATATGAAATGATGCAATGATAAAATGCTAAAATAATGGAAATGCTATGGAAATGTTGTAATGCTAATGCAACAAATTAAGTTCCTAGAAATGAAATTTCCATTATAACAGTACTTGAAATCAAATGCTAAATTCTAAACTAAAATTCCAATGCTAAGCTCACTAATGCTGAAAGTATTTCTGCAGAGTAAATTTATGCTATGCTCTCTATTCAAAAAGCTGTAAATGAGCCTCTATTTATAGATTTCACCAAGGCATCAAGTGATGTGGTAGTAATGGATGATCAAGATTCAGTCTAGAGAGATCAACGATGAGAAGTGAAGAGGTTAGAGAGAATCAAGGAAGTTGTCCCCTTTAATAGAACAAGCTTGCTAAGTGTAGAAGGGAACAAATGGAAAGGAGAAGCCATGTGTCTCTGAGGTTGTTAAAATTGTTGAAGATAAATGCCCATTTAGAAATTAGAAATAATCAATTTCATGTGACACATGGTGAGGTGGAAGGAAGTTAGAAAATATGGAGAAATGTGACTAAATTCCAATTTTAAAATTCAAATTTAGTTGGAGGGAATTAATCAAATAAAAAAATTAGTTAAATTTGTTTATTTAATTAAACCATGAAGAAAATGGTTTAGATAGGAGTAATTAAAAAATATGAACTATATAAATAAATTTTGCAATTTATTTATAAGTAGAGGAAATAAAGATTTTATTAATTAAATAACTAGTATTTAATTAATTTTCTCTAAACCAATTTTGGATGTATACATTTGACCCCTCTTTGAAGTGTTGTGTTTACACATTGCTTCAAAGAAAATTTTTCTAGTGCTAATAAAATTTTGATAATGCCCCAGACAGTGATCTTCAGGAGATAATGGATATATGCCCCCTCGGGAGATAAATCGAGGAATTTTTTATTTTTTAAAGATTTTTTAAATTTTTTGATGATTTATGATGATTTTGATGATGTTTGATGATAATTTTTTGATTTGATGATGTTCCAGCGATTTATCTCCCGATATTGAAGAAATTAGCTACCATTTGATTAATTGATCCTTGAAAAATTAAAATATCCCATCATAAATCCCACTTTAATTACCCCTTTTAATAGGAAAAAAGTGAAAATGAAACTCATTTGTGCCCTTTTGATTTTGAAATTTTGGAATGAGAGAGCAACTTTGAGCATTTCAGCAAAGATGGTGATCCCCTATGAGACTCATCGATTTGAGCATGTGTGGCAACATAACCGGCCAGCAACATACGGACCTCCGGTACAAATTTCTAAAATCCTCTTTATGAATTTTGAATTATTTTTCCCGTGTTTTAAATTTTGAAATGTGATGTTTTACACGTTTTAGTGCATAGGCCACCTATAATAGCACATAGAATTAGGGATTTAGCTCATACAAGGCTCGATGTAGCGCATTGGAGGTCTATTATAGCGCATATTCCTTTTAGCGTGTAGGATAATAGTTTTAGCACATCAAGGTGTTGAAATGGTGAGTTGAATGAAATGACACATAGGTCTAGGGTTGTGGCACATCTGCCAAAAGTAATGGTGCTTTCAATTTTCTGGTGCATTGAAGACATTCTCTAGCGCATTCACTAAAATGGCGCATTAAGAGACTGTTATGGCACATTGAGAGAATTATGTGGCGCATCTATCTTTTGGCGCATAGAAGTACTGTAGTAATGCATCTATGACATAATTGATATATTTTTTGTTTTTCTCCTTGATTTTGATGATGTTTAATCGCGTCATCCAATGATTTGTTGTTGTTGATAGATTAGATGATTTATTGATCTCATGATAGGTGAGATGCAATAATGATGATGTTGTTTTGTCCTCATGATAGGCGAGGATCAAAAGTAGATGTTCACAAGATTTTTTCAAAATCTCACTTGAGCTGATAGGATGATTAATTGTTTGATGTTGATTGTTTTGTTGATTTGATTGATTGATTGATATGTTGATTGTGATGTGTTATAATGATAGGAGAATGATTTAGGTAACCTTCAGTCTCGAGAGTGCTTCCATGGACTTGGAAGTTGATTCCACGTCTGTCCCAAGTTGATAGAGATATTATTAAGAGATGTGGATTATCGTCATTGATTGATATGCCCCGGATTAGGATTAATTGAGGATTGTTGACCGCACTGGCAGAGAGGTGGCATAGTGACCACAACACCTTTCATTTGGCCACCGGAGAGATGACTGTGATGCCAAAGGATGTCTATAGGATCTTGCGGATTTCCATGATGGGTGACATTTTTGTATATGATTAGGCTAAGTAGGGTGGTACACATACTTTACGCCGGATATTTCATGATGATCAGATCAGTGGATATGAGATGCATGAGATGGAGGAGGGGGTGCCCATCTAGTACTAGATGTCAAATTGCCTCAAAAGAGGCGATCCTTAGTAGTTGTGGCACAATAGCATGTGTAGATACAATTTCCTTCTCAGTAGCAGCAAGCACATATTGAAGCTCTATAGATGCGAGTCTAGACAATTCAGGACCAGTTGACACAGATTCAGGGGCGATTGCAGTTGTAAGCAAAGCTAGATGTTGAAACAACTCTCCTAATGTCAAAACCATACAGAAGAATGCATATATACTTTTAATTTTCAATTACAGTTCAATCAAGATGTACTATGAAGTAGATAGCAGAAACAAAGTATTTGAAAATCACACATGAACACTAGATATATGTGGGAAAACCCTTACGGGAGAAAAACCCACCACACCAAGAGAAATCACTTTGTATTACAATAATGGAGATTACATACAAATGTCAAACTTATCTTTCTGGTGTCTATTTACAGCAGCATTCACCATGAACAATCTTGTACAGGAACCTTCAAGTTACAGTCTTTACAAATTAGAATACATTTACTGATCATACAACCACCCAACAATCCGTCGATGCAACCAACCAATCACAATCTACAATCACTGAGTATAACCATGTCAATCTCTGTCTGTCGAGCTTCCTCACAAAACTGTCACAATGAACAATCTTCCAACTATTTAGATTCGGCTTCTCCTATTGGTCCACGAGACTCCACATAGGACAGTCAAACAGTTAAGAAGGTTCACATTGTATCGGTGAGACACAAGAAGTGTCTCCTCGATGCCCTAAAAGCTTCATATCAATGTCACCAAGAGTTATCATTATCGCCAACATGTTCTATCAAGATTTCATGTGTTACACCAAAGCACCAAGCAGTTGGTGAGACCTATTGCTTTCGCCAGGAGATCATAGCGAGGTCCAAAAGTCTCATAGATGTGAGTTTACCATTCGGCAAGAGTATCGTTCTTCTCCAGGAACTCACGCCAAATCATTAAGGGTTATACTGAAGTCACATGTTATACCAATTGTCAAACAATAGTTAGCAAGACTTATCACCTTCGCCGAGAGTTCTTATCGAACACATATATGTTACACTGATGACCACCGTTCGCTAAGAGCTATACCAAAGACTTCTCATCATCGGCGAGACATTCCATTCTCGCTGAGACTTCTCCCTAAAGCCCTTTGAGTTACCCTGAATGAATATGGTCAATGTGACTTTCTCATATTGGTAAGACTTCTTACCGATAGTATTCCTTCCGGCGAGAGTTTCCTCGATGACTTTAAACCAAACGCTATTGGCGAGACTTTAACACATCGCCCAGAATTCTTCCCAAACTAAGCCTTTCGGCCAAGGGTATCAATGATAAGTGATAGAATGGACTGTCGGCCAAAGATCTCCCCAAGCAGTAAGAGGTCACACCAAAAGCTTCTTGTCACAACGATATGATCCTTCGGTGAAACAAAAGCTAGGTTACAGTGACCTGTACAAAACATGATGTTCCAAACTGCTAGTTGGCCAAACATAAGAGCTGTCACATTGACTTGGCTCCAGTAGAGGTTTCAGCCTGTGATGATTGAGGCACATATTTCCAATAGTAGTCACAGGCACAGGTGCATATGCAGACACAAACGCAGCTCTCACAGGCATAGGCTTAGATCTCGCAGGCACAGGGACAAATTACCACCTTGACAATAGAGAGAGATAGGTTGAGACTGCAGGTAGATTAGGCGGAGGGTATTGCAGAGAAATTGCAGAGGGCAGTGGGACAAAAAATCATTTTTGGGAGGTACAACGCTCTGCCAAGGAGGCAGAGTTTTATCAGATTAAATATCATGAGGTTGTTCCACCAGAGTGTCACAAGAGCTACTCGTAGTCTACTAGTCGTACTTGTACGAGGACTACCAGCATGGGTGTGACTCAGCCACCTCGGCAAGATCTAGGCACATGTCCATCAGGTGGAGGAGGCACAGGTCCCAAGATGCTGGCACCATTTGGGGTGAGCACTACATAGCTCCGACACATGATGTTTGCCATATTTTGGACATGTGATGAGGTAAAAATAACCTCATCATAATAATACCATAAAGACCTATTTCACATATGCAAATCCCTATCCTTTGCCAATTAATTAAATTTTAGGAGAAATAATTGCTTAACTTTTAGTGAGAAATTTTATAAACTTTATTTCTTTTGATTTCTTGAAGTATTTTTCCAATACAAATTTAATGGGTTATTTTAAGTGTTTTGTAGATAATAATCGATCATCAAGTTGTAGATTAGAAGCATTCAGCCAGCACGTGCTCCAGAACAGGTTGAAAGTGTACGCTAGAAATATGCTCCGGAACTTTAGGGTTATGGACCGAAGATATAGTTACTCTTTAAAGTTTTTATTTTTGTTATGCTTTGAGTCAAAAACTTTATGGCTCGACTTGAGCCTCTTTAATACTGTTGTAATGGGTTTTCAAAACATACGAGTTATAGGTAGATCTGTTTTAGATATTTTCAATGGTTATCCATACCATCTGAAATATAGGATGTAGTTAGAGTTTTTCTATAAAAGACATAATCTCTAGAAGCAAAACATCTAGTGACAAAAGTAATGTTATACTGTCAATTTTTTTTTCGAAGTTTATGAATAAAGAGATTGTTATCTAAAATTTATGAGTTATGAATTATGGATGATAATTATGGTTGATAGAAGCATTTCCTAATTAACTGTGGATGTGAGCTGAGAATGAACATGATAACCCACGAGCTGGCCACTCAAAGGGAGATAACTTAAGTAGATAAGTGTTTTCCTTTATTATATTGTTGTTTTGTAGAGAATTATCGAGTTTGTTGTTGTGAAATTTAAGTTCTGAAGTATTTGTTGTCTTTTACTTCTGTAGTTTCTTGTTGTTAACTGTTAGAATCTTTATTGTTAGAGAAGATTTTTTATGGATTGTTATAAGTTTTTATGGTTCCATATTTTATCAGCTTCTAGTTTAATCGTTTCTGTATTTTCTAATTTAGTTATCATGCTTTCTAAATTACTTTTCTTATGTTTTTTTAGTTTAAATATTTCCTGCTTTCTTAGGATAAATTGCTTTACAGTTTTATAGTTAGATGGACTGAGGTTAGAATTAATATTAAGTTGTTCTAAAAAGTTAGAAAATCTAAGGGAGATACTCCAGACTTCTTCTATTGCAAATTGCCTTGAACACTACGCAGTCGACAAATTGAATTTTATCTTCTAAAGTAATGGGACCTAACAACAGCCTATTAACATGTATGCATTGATACTTGATTCACTGCACTTTTTGATGATGTATCTCTTCATATTTGGATATCCCTGTACACTTGACATTATTTTGATATATATATATATATATATATATATATATATGATATGCAACGATGGTGATGGTTGATCTATATGCTTATGTGTGTTGATCATGATGGATGCATTTGATTTCTTATTATGTGTGCTATGTGATGTTCTATATGATGATGATATGAATGCAACATGCGTTATGATTCTATGATGCTTTTATGAATAATTCCTATATGCCATATGTGATGAATCTTATTATGCGAATGAAATGTGATGGATGCAATGTTTTTGTACTTTTTCTGATGCAATATATGAAATGTTAATGCATAAATGGATGGATGGAATGATTATGCATAATTCTATGTGTTCCCATGGATTGTGCTTTATTATGATGTATGAGATGCATTGTACTCTATATTGTTGTATTTTTTTGATGAAAATGTATGAACACATGTATGAAATGGATTATGACAATGTTTCTTTTTGGATTTTTGTAATGCAAATGTATGAGTAAATGTGTAGATGGATGGAAATGATATGATAAATTCTTTGTTTTTGGATTTTCACGATGCAAATATATGACCTAATGGAAAGTAAATGCATAGAAAATGATATGATAATGCTTTTTTTTTTTGGATTTTCATGATGCTAATATATGACCTAAAGACTAGATGGATTATGAAATGACATGACAATGCATGAATGACATCCTAATGCTTATGCACCTAAATGTAAATGATATTTTGTTAATGTCAAATGTACTCAATATGTTAATGAAAGAGATAACATCACTCATAAAATTGTACCAGCCTTGGGAAAATCTATAAATACAGATGTAGCACCTAGTATGAATGCAACCTAAACATGCAAACCTAATAATGCAATGTTGTCATCCCAGTAATCAATTTATTGTGATTGGTATCATCATTGAGATTTTGAAATGTTGAAAGTAAGTACAAACATCAATGGTATAACTAGACCATGATGACCTGAGCACTTCTTTCATGATGTTTGATAGTGCAAGTTAACACAAGCATCTAGGTATAATTGGACCGAGATGACCTAAGCATTTCTTGCATAAACAGACAAGAGTTAATTGTTTTCCTATGTGAATCTAGAATGTCATCAGTGATACTTTGTAGAGCACGTCCCACAATGATTCACATAGTAATAATGATCAACTCACAAACAACAGACAAAGAAAAATATCATTCTTGATCATAGCTTCTCTAGTTCTTGACATCCTTGAGTTGCTTCAAAGAAATGATAACAATAATCATGATGCAAATAATCTGAACATTCATTCCAAAGTGATAAAACCTTGAGTTAGAAGATGACCATCAAATAAGATTTTTTTTGGTTGATCTTGTTGTTGGTTCAAATTGTTGGTTTTGTGATTATGATTGGTGTTCAATGTTGTAGCTCGCTTGATCATTGTTTTTTTTAATCATGTTGTCATACTGTTGTTTGTATGTCATTTTAAGCTCAAAGATAGATTTCCCCTAGTGAGTTCAGGATTTTTCCCCCAATGGAAATAAACCAATTTATTATGGATATGTACAATGATTGCCAAGCCAAGGTGAGACACGATCGCAATGCCCAGATATGTACATGAGGCTCAAATGATAGACATGGATAATGATAGCAAGGAGCCAACAGTTGACACACGTTCCAATAAAGGAAGAAGCTGACCCATCACAAATAGCGCTTGTTTCCAGGTTTTCACTACTTGCTTTTATTGCACTTTTTTCAGATTTTCAGATTTATTTATTTTTGCTTTTTTCACTTTTTTTTTTGTATTTTTCATTTTTTGATTTTTTTGTTGTCACCAAGACACCTGTTTACTAGGTTTTCATTAGGGCAACCATTTTTTAGGACATTTTCTGATTTTTTTGGATTTTCTTCAAGACTTTTTTTTATTTTTTTGGATTTCGTCGAGACTTTTTTTTATTTTTTTGGATTTCTTCAAGACTTTTATGGTGCCTTAGATGAATCATGTGTAGAATTTCTTGAGATGGAGGTTGTTCATGGGGTCCTCAAATAGGTCTCCTTCTAGTGTGGATAGCTAGTATGCTCTTGATCCATAGACCGATACAATGAAAAAGGGACCCAACCAATTTGGTTCAAACTTTCCTTTCTTCTCCCTATCCTATTGATTGCGCGAATTCTCCTTGAATACCAAGTCACCAACTTGAAATATGCTTGGTCTGACCTTATGATTATAGCTTTTGGACATTCGTTGTTGGTAGGCTTTCAGGAGGTTCACTGTATGTTAGCGTCGTTTGTCCAATAGTTCCAACTCTTGCAATCTAGATACTCGGTAGTCCTTGTTAGAAATGATACCCTTCAATGACACCCGAAGTGATGGTAATTCAACCTCAATAGGTACAATGGCCTTGGATCCATATACAAGAGCATATGGTGTGGCTCATGTTGGTGTACAGATACTGGTTCAGTACGCCCACAAAACAAGATTTAATTGGATGTGCTAATCAAATCCAGCGTCGTTGACCATTTTCTTCAAGATTTTCAAAATAGTTTTATTGGAGGCCTCTGCTTGACCATTTCCCTGAGGGTAATATGGTGTAGAGAAGTGATGTTGGATATTGAACTTCTCACACAATTCTTGCATGTCTTGATTTTTGAACAGTCTTCCATTGTCAGTGACAATGGATTGAGGGATGCCATACCGACATATGATATAATTGAGGATGAAGGATGAAATTTGCTTTCCTGTGATGGTGATTAGAGGAATAACTTCAATCCACTTCGTGAAGTATTATGTGGGTGTGATGATAAACTTATGTCCATTTGAAGAAGATGGATGAATTTTACCTACAAGATCCAATCCCCACTGGCAAAAGGGCCATGTTGATGTGAAGGGTTGAAGCTCTTGTTCCGGTGCATGAATGAGGTTGCCATGAATTTGACACTTTTGGAATTTCTTGATGAACTGAAAAGACTCCTCCATGTTTGGCCAATAATATTCTAAACAGAGGAGTTTCTTGGCTAAGGTTAAACCACTTGAGTGAGTTCCACAAATACCCTCATGAACTTCCCATAAAGCCATTTCAGACTCGTTGTGTTCCATACATCAGAGGAGAGTTCCATCAAGACCTCATCGGTAAAGTACATCCATGATAAGAGTATTTCAGGCAGCTTGGCGAATGAAGTTTCATTTTTGGTTTCATGATAGGTCGGGTGGAAGGGTGTTATCTTTTAGATAGGTATAAATTTACCATAGATTGAGGTATCAACATCAACTAGGTGACATATAACTTGGGACTCAGTATCATCATAAGCATGATTAAATAGTTGCTCCACCATGAACTCATAACGACTTCTTTTCTCTGGAATTTGTAATAAGGAAGCAATAGTGGTCATGGCATCGATAGCTTTATTATCCACTTTGGAAATCTGCTCAAATTTGATATCCATAAAGTATTTCTTAAAATCATCAATCATTCTTTTGTAGGGAATCAGTTTGTCATCCTTTGTCTGATAATCATCATTGACCTAATTAATGACCAACTGAGAGTCTCCGTAGACTTTCAATTCTAGGATTTTCCATTCTACTGTTGTTTTAATGCCAATGATTAATTCTTCATACTTCGCCATGTTGTTGGTGCAAGGGAACATCAATCTGTATGATTTTGGAATGGTATGTCCTTGTGGAGTGACAAATAGGATTCCGACCCCTGATCCATGTTGTGTGTGTAATCCATCAAAGTATAATGTCCACTGTTGTGTAGTCAAGGTGAGGACATTGGCGTCTAGAAACTTAATGTGTAGAGGATGATTATCTAGTAGGGGTGCTTCAGCCAACTAGTCTGTGATTGTGTGTCCTTTTATTGCTTTCCTATCCACATATTGGATGTCAAATTCACTTAGTATCATAATCCACTTGGCTAGTCTTCCAGTTAGATTAGCTTTGTTGAGGAGGTATTTTATTGGATCTATTTTGGCTATTAACTTGATGGTATGAGTTAGCATGTAGTTTCGTAGTTGTTGGGTGGAAAACACTACTACCAAACAAGCCTTTTCAATGGATATATAATTGATTTCATAGCCATTTAGCATCCTATTGATGTAATAAATTGCTCTTTCTTTTCCTGTTCAATCCTCCTATGCTAACAAGGCTCCCAATGATATGTCATTTGTTGCAATGTTTAATAAGAGTGGCTTTCCTTCTACTAGTGGTATTAAGACAGGTGGACTCATTAGATATTGTTTTAATTAGTTGAAGGCCTCTTCACATTACTCATCCCATCAGAAAGAAACATTTTTGTGTAGCAAGTGGGTGAAAGGACGGGTCTTGTCTGCCAATTGTGAAATAAATCTTTGGATTGATTGGAATCTCCCTTGTAGAGATCATAGCTAGCTAATGTTTTTGAGTGGCGGAATCTCCATGATAGCTTTAACTTTTTCTGGGTCTACTTCAATGCCTTTTTTATAAAACTATATATCCCAAGAGTTTGGTTGAAGTCACCCCAAACACACATTTCTTTGGATTTAGTCGTACATTGAACTTCTCCAGTCTGGTAAAGATTTTGTCTAAGATCTCTAAGTGTCCCTCTCTGGTGTATGATTTGGCCAATAGATCATCCACATAGTCTTCCATGAAGGTATGCATCATATCATGAAAAATTATTGGCATGGCACGTTGTTAAGTAGCTCCTATGTTCTTCAATCTAAATGGCATGACGTTTCAACAGAATGTTCCCCACAGACATTTGAAGGTTGTTTTGTCTTGATCCTCTAGAGCTATCTTGATTTTATTATAACCAGAAAAACCATCCATAAGTGACAACATGCCATGTCCTGTTGTTAAGTCCACTATGATGTCTACATTAGGTAGAGGAAAATCATCTTTAGGGAAAGCCTTATTAAGATCTCAAAAATCTGTGCAAATGCGGATGTTGTTGTTAGGCTTTGAGACTGGTACAATATTGGAGATCCACTCGACATAGTCAATGGGTTTGATGAATCCTGCATCTAATAACTTCTTCAACACTACTTTTACCAATAGGGCAATATGCGGATGCATTTTCCTTAGCTTATGCTTGACTGGTTTTACTCCTGGTGGTAAGGATAGGTGGTGCATGATAAGGTCTAGATCAATCCCTAGCGTGTTAGCATATGACCAAGAAAAGGTGATTTGTTTCTCTATGAAGAATTTGAGGAATTTTGGTTTTTCTTGGTTTGTCAAGGATGTCGCTAGATGGATAGTCTTAATTGTTTCTACATTGTCGATATTGACAGACTGTGTGGGATCAATCAATAATTTTGATCTTTCCTTAAAGTGTTCTTAGAGAGTGCCAAATCTTCCATCCTTTGACACCTCAAAGAGGTTTTCTCCATTGGATGTGCTCTGTATTTTTACTTTTTTTTGGATCTGATACTGCCATTGAATGGTTTTCACTATCATATCTATTTCCTGCATTATTCATTTTGTAGCTGAAAGGTTTGACACTCCCTTGTTTGGAAGCTTCATTATGACATTCAATGGTGGAATCTGCCTCAAGATTGTCAGAACAGAGGAAGTTGATGATGGCATCATCGTTTGAAAAGGTTGGGATATTAAATGGCTTAGTTTGGTCCCAGTCTATGAGTTCGGGATGTACTAGGGGTAAGGAATCATCAGACTAGTTAAGGTCAGAGATAGTAAGAGTCTTGATGGCGATGTCTTCAATTTTTCGAATAGAAAAGTTGAGGTTTGTAAGGTAACTTTCCTCTGAATTATTTTTTTCACTCTGAGTTTGATTGTCTTTGCTAGAGTCATTGATGTGTTGTGATCCTATTTCAAGTGGTCTAGAACCTGAACCTTGTCCCTCCTCGAGTAGGGGTACATACTTGTTTACCACATCAATGTCCTTGTCATAATAAGACTCTTTGGATAGTGAATCCCACTCATTCACTTGAATCAGTTTCATGATCATCACTAGCTTGTAGTTGCAAGATTCTCTCAACAACCCTCTGAGTTATTTCCTCTTTTGTCTCCTCTTTATAACCCATCCTAGTCTTGTCTTTTGGATTGATTAAGAGGGATTGAATTGGTTCCACAATTCCTTCTTTTCTTTTGCCTACAGGTCCTTTTCCCTTGTATCCCATCATTTCTAAGATTGTAAAGCCTTTCCATATTGTGTTGTTTGTGCATTTCCAGTTGCTACTTGGGACTCTTCTTAATCCTTATAAAGCCAGTTTAGGACATCTTTGTCTTCAAATTCATCAACTATAGTGCCTGCTTTAACAAACTAACCATCAAAGAGTGTAACGGGTTGTGATGACTATTGCATTGATGTTGAGGGTTTCCCATATGACCTTGGGGAAGATAGTTGTGAAATGCATAGAGATTGTTCAATGAAATATTCACCCACACCTTTATCTTTGACTTGGACTTTTTTCTCAAATTGTTTGGACAAGGAATTTAATCGGGTTTCATGATTTGAGGACGTAGAAGGAGCAAATTCTTCCTTTTTCTCAGACTGTTTAGACATGGAACTAGATTGACTTTCATGATTTGGGGAAGTGACCAACGGTTTTGATAAGGAACTTGACTAGCTTTGATTATTGGTGGAGATGGAATCGAAAGCTTCTATGTTATGAGGCACAAAGACATCTTGGACCGATTTAAGGGTGTTGCAATACTAAGGACTATTAGAATCAGCCGAGATGGTGATTTCTTGGCCACCACAAGGGAATTTCAAACATTTGTGGTATGTTGACGGGACCGCTTGCATTTCATGGATCCATGGGTGACCCAATAATATGTTGTAGGTCAAATCCTTGTCCAAGACTTGGCAGATTACATCTTTCTGAATCGGTCCTACTTGAATGGGTAAGACAATCAATCCTTGTGAAGATCTTTCCTCATCATCATATGCTTTTATTGTAATCTTTTTCTTTGAATCTATTGTCTTGTCAGAAAATCCTAGGGCATGAACAAGCTTTAATGTACATATATTTAGGTCAGCTGCTCCATCTATTAGGATGCGTTTGACACGATGTTTATGAATTAGGACTTCAATGTGGAGAGGGGCATTGTGGGGATGAGAAATATATGCATCATCATTTTTTGAAAAAGATAAGCAATGAGGTGCAGTCAAATGTCCCACCATGGCCTAGAATTTACAAACTTCCAAATCAATTGGTACTGTTGTGTCCACTAGGGATTTTTCCAAAATCTCTTTGTGGGCAGGTGAAATATTGAGCAGTTCCAATATGGATATTTGTGTGGGGATCTTTTGTAATTGGTCTACTATGTTATATTGATTGGACAAGGCAACAAGTTTTTTAGACGAGCTTCCTTTTAGTACATATTTGGCCTATGCTCTTGTGGTCACATTTACTGGCATGTTGTCTTGTTTCCCATTGATTTTAATGACATTCATTTGAGTATCAGTTGCAACCATGTCTTGTTTGATGTCATTAATCTTATTTTCAACTGTAATGATGTCTTGTTCATGTTCAATTAGAATGTCATTAATTGGATTGTTGGCTGCAATAATGTCTTGGTTGTCATTGGTTTCAATGTTATTCATTTGATCTTCCACTGTGAGATATGAAGGATGAGAGAATCATGGACATAGTTTACATTCTTCCCTTTGTTGTTTGTTGTAGAGGACTCCCCTTTTTCATAATTCGGTAAGGGATTTTTGAATACTTCGTGATCAACATTTATTTGGGGTCCTTCTATTCGTATGACTTTGTCATCTATTAAGTCTTGTATCTTGTGTTTCAATTGCATGCAACTATTTGTTTGATGACATTTGCACTGATGAAATTCACAGTAATAAGCATCATTCCACCATGACAATTTTAATTTTGGTTCAAAGCCTTGGGTGTCAGGTAGTGTTACAAGGTTATTTGCAAGAAGTTCTCTCAATGCAGATTCATGTGATTGACCCAAAGGTGTGAATTTTTTGTGGTTTGATTGTGTTTGATAAGGTGGAGGTTTAGATGTGGTATTATTTTTATTGTGGCTATTTTGATTGTTGTGTTGGTTAACATTTTGATTAGTGCCTTAATTGGTGTTTTGATCAGTCTTGGTTGTGGTTCTTGATAGATTAAAGACCGGTTTGGCATTATGTGTTTCGGCGGCACCATCATTGGAATTCTTGTTTCTTGTCCAAAATTTGGATTTCTCATTGTTGTTATGATGATTGGAAGAGCTAGCATTGTTTGATCCTTCATTGTGAATTTTCAATACCCCTCTTTTGACTAAAGCTTCTTCAATTTTGACAACATTTTCGATCATCTTCTCAAAGCTAGGGGGACATTGCAATTGCAACCTATAGCTCATTTCATTGTTGAGGTTATTAATAAAAATTTCCATATTTTCTTGTTCGGGTATAGGACGAGCGTATCAAGCAAATAACCTTCTCCACCTTTGTACGAATATGAGAAAGGATTCTCCTTGTTTTTGTTTGGTATTGCGAAGATCCTTCATGGTTATCTCATGTGAAATGTTATATGAATATTGAGTGATAAATTTGTTGACAAGTTCTTCAAAGGATCTTATGTCGGGTTGTAGTTTCAAAAACTATTCCATACAATGGCCTCCCAAGTTGCGAGGAAAAATTCTAATCAAGTAGGTGTCTTCATGAGCAAACTCAAGACTCATGGTTTGAAATTCCCTCACATGGTCTATGGGGTTAGATTTTCCATTGTATTTGTTGTATTTTGGGAGGTCACAATTCAGTGGGAATGGTATCATGTTCAAATTCCTATCAAAAGGGTAGGGACAAATATCTCTTAGTAGTTCCTCTTTGCATGTCTTGTAATTTTTTTTGAAGGTTTTGTTGATGGTTCAGACAAGCACAACAACAGTAAACAGAATATTACTATTATGCTCTCCTAAAAGAGAAAGTATAACACATGGATATCTAACTCCCAAGGTCTTGGTAATCGGTTCTCGACTGTGTTGATTTCACTCAATGGTTGATGTGAAATATAATGGTCAAGGGGCTTGCTGGTGTTGAGCTTGTGGATTGTTCTAAGATCAAACATAAATTTAAACCTACTTTAACCAGGGTTTTTAAAGAAACAAAAAAAGATAGATCAAAGCTTTGGAACTGAAGAGAATAATAATTCATCCAACTTAACCAGACTTGTTACCTTTCAAGGAATTCCTAACTACAACTGTAGAAAAAAATTAACTTGTGATTAACACACAGTTCCATTCATTCACAGTGCTAATTTCAACAACAGATTTCAAATCACTATTTAGACAAAACATAAAATAAAACTTCATTCCTTGAAAACTTTTTAAATCAAATGATTAACCCAAGATAAACACCATTCAGGAACACAATATGAAGTAGATTTAAATATGGTTTCTTCTACTATTGGTGAAACAGATAAGCAACATTTACAAATCTGGCACAATCACCAGTGTACAAAAAACCTATGTCTTTAGATTGTTTCCATCTATACTAAGAGAACCAGAAGGATACATTACTACCTTCTGTCGAATCTAACTCCTACTCTATTGCTACTCTTAAGCTTCTCTTACTCTTTAGAAAATTCCTATTGTTCCTACTTTTCTACTTTTTTTTTTACAAAGAGACAAAAATACCATATATACAGAATGTACCAAAAAGAATGCACTGGCCCCTGTTTTAGGGTTTACAAAAATATCCCACTTTAGAAGGGTCAGCCCTCAGATCTTTTGGAATAAAGTTAACGCATTCAATGTGAATCCCCCTATCCATGTCGGTGAAGGATCACCCTCAAGAGAAGCCTTCAGATCTTTTACAACCACAACATTAACTTCTAGCCTCCGTGTCCATCCTCGAACTTCCTTGCAAAGCTACTTTGAATGCAACATTATCATAAATGTTGATCTACCTTTTTGCCAGTAGAGATACCAACTGTCACTGAGACTCGTGGCCTTTTCTTCATTTCAGATTTCTTATGCTCAAGATCTTTCTGCAAGTTGACCGTCCTCTAGAAGCAGCATTATATTTTCCCATTAGATCTCCACACCATTGTTCATTGAGCTGCTCCAACGCTTTTGATTTCATAGTAAGTACATGTTGTTTATGTTCTGTTGATCTTCTTCATAGGGGTAGTCAATCGGTCAAACTGTCACTAGCTCACCCCTTTAGCTTTCTCTGATTGGCTGAACACATGCCACTTAGGCTTTCTAGGCGGTCAAAGGCTACTCATACAGAATCACATGTCGGTGAGACACTTGTCATGTCTCCCCAATGCGATTATACTCTACAGCAGCATCGACATAGCATACAACTGTCGGTGAGACCTCATATCAAATGCCAGATTTATATCGATATCACAAAAAACCATCGGCAAGACAATCATTATCGGCTAGAGGTCATAGCGAGTTCCCATCGGTCATACCGATATCCCTTTCCATTGGAAAGTCCATCACTATCGGCAAGATTCTCTCAGTCGACAAGATATCGTAGTGAAGCCACAAGACCTTCAGTGAGACATACCATCATCGATGAGATATCATGCCAAGCTCAACTTCCTTTTGGCGAGACCATCGTTTGTCGGTAAGACATTACACCAACCCCCTTCCTTTTTCGGTGAGACCATGATCATTTAGCCAGACCTCATAGTGATGATGCCTCCTTTCAGTGAGCTCTTTTCATTTCGGGGAGATTCCATCCTGTCGGCCAGAGGTTATACCAATATCATTCCATGTCGGCAAGATGTTACAGCAAAGCCCCCACCTTTCGGCAAGACTCCAAAGAGTCGGGAAGACTTCTCCCTGAGCAACCCTTCTTTTGTCAGGACCTCCATCACTCGGCCAAACCTTATGCCAAACTCAAACCTTTCGGCGAGACTCCCCCATGTCGGCAGGACATCTCCCCGAAACCATCCCACTTCGGCGAGACCTCACCCCGTCGGTGAGACCTTACCCCGAAGCCACAACCTTTCGCTGAGACCCCCATTTGTCGGTAGGACCTCATAGCGAACACATACCACTCTCCCCGACGTCAGCCCATTTCAGCGAGACTTCTATCAGTCGAGAAGACTTCTCCCGAAACCCAAATTCTTTCGGCAATGCTAGCAGTTGATGAGAGATCACACTGAAGGAAAACCTCTCTCCTTGACCCCTGGCTTGTGAACAACGGTCAGCAAGACTTCCCAAGTGGAGAGATAAAAAAACTCATGGCAACCAAGATGTCTCAGCGACCCTTGGATTTCAAAAGAACATAACCAAACTGCCAGTCAGCAAGACATCGAGCTGGTCTCAACGACTTTATACTTTGAGGAGTTTTGTGCCAAATCTGACTAAGGTATGCTTTCCAATAGACTCCATTGAGAGTTATCATCAAGGGCATGATTTAATCCTGCAAAACCATGTCTCCATTAGTCCTCAAAAGCACATAAAATATATCATTTTTATCATTTCTCCCAATTTTAACAAAAAGAAACCCAACTCCGGCGAAGGCGGAACCAAGGTGAAACTGAAACTGGGTGAAACACAACGGGGGTGGGGGCAGAACTAAATCTAAGATTGAAACTTCTTCAAAGTTTTAGTTTTGGATTCCATCCTGATCTCGCCTCCGACAACATACAAAGAGATGACAAAAAGAATGAAAAAGAAAAGGGGAAGGGGAAGGGAAGAAAAACATCCCACGACTAAATGAGCAGAACAGAAAGGCAAAACAATGAGACAGTTTGACGGAACTGGGACTGAAACAGAAATGAAATATGAAACTTGGGAAAGTTTCATTGTTTGGCCCCAGTCCATGCCCCACGTCTGGCGGAACAAAACAGAAAAGGCCCAAGGAAGAAAGGAATTAAGGCACGAGACATAGAACCAAAGAGAAACAACCAACAAACAAGAGAAAAGGAGCAACCCAAAAGTTAGTTGAAAACAACCAACAAAGAAGAAACAAAAAAGAAGAAGGCGGAGTTGAAGTCAGGATGGAAAATGAACCAAAAACCTTGAAAGAGTTCAATGTTCAGATTCAGCTCCAGACCCGACTCCGCCAGAATAAAAGACAGACTTAGGAGGAAAACAAAAGAACTCCCAAGACCCAACCAAGCAACCAAAAGCGATGAAAACAAAAGAAAAGGGGACCCATTTTGTTCCAAAATAAAATGGGGTGGTTATGCAAGGCATAACAAATGGCGACTCAGTTGGGAAAATGGTTTAACCATTTTCAAGAAACTGAAGGATTCAACTACCCATAACTCTTGGTTTATGAACATCACAACTCCAACTGGGTCAGTTTTAACAACCAAGGTTGAGCTAGAATCTCAAATGTAAGTCAACACTGGCTAACCCTAAATCTATGTGTGTGTGCTTGATGGTGCATCATCCTTTTATAAAGTTTTCCTCATCTTTCAAACAACAATGTGCAAGATTTGAACTACATGAGTTGATTCCCTTTAGCTGTCATGCAATGATATCATGGGCATTGCTCCACTGCCAGTCAGGCATCCATAGCCCCGACGGAGATACCTCTAGTTTTCTCACAACATTTCTCTACTGCTAGCCAAGCGTCCATAGCCCTGGTAGAGATACTGGAATCACCCATTCATATTGAGTCTTCCCTTTATTTTAGATAATTCTCTTTTCTTTTCTTTTCTCTTGGAGTTTCAGATATTTCATTCAAATTTTCTTTCAATATGTCAGATGTTTGACATCCGTTCTGGGTTGAAAACTACCATGGACCTCATAATAGCATCTGAGGGATCATATTTTTCACTCAAATCTTACAACACTATCATCCTAGGACAAATATACCATTACAAAAGGAGACAATCTTGATGATTTGTGATAGATTCAGAGGTAATTAATGAAGATTGCTTACTTTGCACCTTGTTTTCAAGACTTTCCCCAACTCTCATTGACAATGGGCATAAAACAACGAATTTAGGACAAAATCATCCAATCAGAACCTGAAAATATCTAAACCACTTCTCTCCTAATGACCAAAGTATACTTCAGATAATAACCCACCATTTCAAGATGGAAGAACAAAGAAACCCCAAAGAAAAAAACAAGACATACACCAAACAACAAAGGAAAAGAAAGGACAGAAAGAAAGAACAAACAAACAAACAACAAAAAAATTTACAAGCAAAACAACAGAATATTTACAAACAGAAAAACAAACAAACTATTTACAAACACAAAAACAAGAGGACACGGGAAAAGGAAAACAACAGAACAAAAAGAAAACTAACTAAACCAAAAACCAACACTAACCAATCCTAATCCTAAACTAACTCCAAAGCTAAGCTTTATATACACAAAACTGTAAAAAATTATGCATTGACTTGACTGATTTTTCATTATGTGCAACAATCTTAACTTACTAAGCACAGTTCTAAACCTAGCAAATTTATCTTTATACTCATAAATATGAAGTTTATGTGCAATAAGTTCATTCTAAGAGTATAAAACTTGAAATATTATCAGTTGTGGGTTCTCAGTTTTGTCACGATTTACCCACAAATATGTTTTACTATCCCCAATGCCATAATCAAACTGAAAATCATTGAAACATAGAGGATAATGAAAGGACACCACCTGACTCAAAATATTTCTAGTTACTGATGCAGACTTGTGTTGTATGAACTCCTTCTCTCAAGGTTTTGACTCATGGAACACCACTGAAGCAAGGTTTGTCTTGGAGCTAGGATATTCACTAACCAACATCTCTATATTCATCTCGGGTATAGAGTCAAAAAATTTTTGGATTTCTTGAGATGAAGTCTTACTTTCAACACTCTCTTGAAACATGTCTCCCTCAAGGGTTTGAGAATCTGCATCCATCTTATCACCATTGATGTTAGGGATACCGGTACATGGTGAACAAGGGTTTCCTTCAAACTCATTTGAATGCATGGAGTCAAAGTCAGGAAAGCACTTTCTCAATTCATATTCCAGCACATCATCAACAAGGACATGCCATTCAACATCAAATTTATCAGTATTAAGATCAAATTCATTAGTGGATGTTAATCAAGGACTTTCATCAAACAACACATTTGATTAAACATAATCAAAATCAAGAAAATAATCCCTTGTCTCATTCTCTTTGTCATGTTGAAGAGATTCAACTTCTGAGATAACCTCTTGGTCCTTTTCTTGGCATTCCTCTGCTTCGTCCAAATGTATCCCGTCATAAATTTCTTCAAGGAACAATTGACTGATCTTCACATCTACTCAAACTTCTTCCCTCAAAAATTTATTTTGGCATTTAAGTCTTTGTCTTTGACCACAAGATTCATTGGCAATCTCATCTTGAAGTGTGTTATCTGTTTCAATCCATTCACTACCTAAATTAGCAGAGTCATCCTCTTGTGTTAACCCATCAAAGTGTGTTTCTTCCTCATTCACCATCATGAAAGAATCTATGAATGCATCGATGAATCCATTCTCCACTTCTATCAAGCCCTCACTAGGTGGAGTTTCATCAGTTGTTAAATCCATCTCAATGCAAGGATCAAGGTCATCAAAAGATAGGGAAGAATTAAACCTCTTCACATAGTTACTCTCATCATTTTGGATGGAAAAATTATCATTTTCATGTGTGCTAGTTGTTTCATCCTCCTCATTGAGGGGATACGTACTCCAAGGATCTTCCATAAGTATTCCTTCACCAGTGATTAGTTTCTTGAAATATAACTCCATCCTACCTAGGAAGGCATGACAATCCATCTGAGAGTGTTGATTAGTTCGATGTATCCTACATCCACTTGGCCCAACAAGTTTTGATAGTTTCAGATCTCCCATCTCTTCTAATTTCTCCCTTATTTGATTTTGTATATAAGGGATATCAATCCAACATGAACCATGTTCCTTTGTCCATTCCTCATCACCCTGATTCTCATCTTGATCAGAAGAGTTGTTCAAATCGTTGGAAGATATTGTTGATTTCTCGTGACAGCAATCTCGTATTAATACCTCGTCTCCTTCAAAGCCATAGTTAGTACTAACATTTTCAACAAAGCTAGATTCTATCTTGAGATTTCCATTATTCTCTAAATTTACATCCATTTCATGCTTTTTACCAAACAAGTCATCAAAAGTATATTTTGGCTCATCAAATGTTTCATCTACAACTTCATTGTGATGTAATGGACTATGCTTTGGAATATGACTGAAAGAGATGATATGTTCACAACTTCATTGGCAAGTGGAGTACTTAACTTTGTGATTGGATTTTGCAGAGAGAATTTCTCCCAGTGGTCTTGTGTGGGATTGACCTGATATGGGGTGTTGGAAAATATGGTGCTTGGAACCTTAGGAAGGTTGTAGCTGCTTAGTGAGAATGATTGCACCTGGGTAGGGATGGTGGGTGAAGTGGCATAAGGCTGCAAATGATGGCAGTTTGCAAGCACAAGAGGATTATAACCCTGATTTTGGATATCTGAATTTCTAGTGTCATGTCCAAATTGTGCCAATAAGAGAGATTTTCTCAATGCATCATGCAAGGATGTAGCCTCACCACAACGTCTGACTTTGGTTGTAAATGAGGGGTTTAAACCCCAATAATAATGTTCTATCAGTATATGATCATCAACAACCAAATCTAAAGATTGAACCCTTTGATACATAAACACAAATCTATAATTAAATTGATAAATGTGTTCTAATGGTATCCTTCTTGTAGTTGCAAATTCATGTAATGGGTGTAGTGCATGTGCATGAGGATCAAACTGATCTAAAAATAAGATTTTAAATTCTATCCATGAACAAACAGAATTTGGTGGTAGGTTATCATACCATTGCCTTGAAGTGTTTTGAAAAATGTACCTTGAAGTGTTTTGAAAAATAACTGGCAGATGATATCCTGATGTTGAATCTGGAGAAAAATGAATATACGCCTGCAAGTTTTGACATGTTCAGAAGCATTTTACCCACTGTTAGGGAAAAATAAAGGAAGCCTATCATACATATGACTAGGTATTTCATGGACAAGTCTCGGTGTATACAAAGGGCTACCCATTAGAGCTGGGTTTTCCAAGATCTGACCCACTCCAACTCACAACAATCCAAAATTACTCAAGGGGGTCCTCCTTCTAGCGCCAGTTTCTGTTGATGGTTCAGACGAGCATATCAACAGTAAACATAATATTACTATTCTTCTCTCCTAAAAGAGAAAGAATAACACATGGATATCTAACTCCCAAGGTCTTGGTAATTGGTTCTCAACTGTGTTGATTTCACTTAATGGTTGATGTGAAATATAATGTTCAAGGGGCCTGTTGGTGTTGAGCTTGTGGATTGTTCTAAGATCAAACATAAATTTAAACCTACTTTAACCAGGGTTTTTAAAGAAACAAAAAAAGATAGATCAAAGCTTTGGAACTGAAGAGAATAATAATTCATCCAACTTAACCAGATTTGTTACCTTTCAAGGAATTCCTAATGACAACTGCAGAAAAAAATTAACTTGTGATTAACACACAATTCCATTCATTCACAGTGCTAATTTCAACAACAAATTGCAAATCACTATTTAAACAAAACATAAAATAAAACTTCATTCCTTGAAAGCTTTTCAAATCAAATGATTAACCCAAGATAAACACCATTCAAGAACACAATATGAATTAGATTTAAATCTGGTTGCTTCTATTGTTGGTGAAACAGATAAGCAACATTTACAAATCTGGCACAATCACCAGTGTATAGAAAACCTATTGTTTACCGAGCTGCTCCAGCGCTTTTGATCTCAGAGTAAGTCCATGTTGTTTATGTTTTGTTGATCTTCTTCACAGGGGTAGTCAATCAGTCAAACTATCATTGGCTCGCCCCTTTAGCTTTCTCTGATTGGCTGAACACATTCCACTTAGGCTTTCTAGGCAGTCAAAGGCTACTCAAACAGAATCGCATGTCGGTGAGACACTTGTTGTGTCTCCCCGATGTGATTATACTCTACAGCAGCATCGACATAGCATACAACTGTTGGTGAGACCTCATATCGAATTCCACAGTTATACCGATATCACAAAAAACCATCAGCAAGACAATCATTATCGGCTAGAGGTCATAGCAAGTTCCCATCGGTCATACCGATATCCCTTTCCATTGGCAAGTCCATCACTATCGACAATACTCTCTCAATCAGCAAGATATCGTAGCGAAGCCACAAGACCTTCAGTGAGACATACCATCATCGGCGAGATATCATGTCAAGCTCAACTTCCTTTTGGCGAGACCACTATTTGTCGGTAAGACATTACACCAACCCCTTTCCTTTGTCGGCGAGACCACGATCTTCGGCTAGACCTCATAGCGATGATGCCTCCTTTGGGCGAGACTCTCCCCAGTCGGCAAGACATTATAGCGAAGCCCCCCACCTTTCGACAAGACTCTAGAGACCCCCACCACTTGGCCAAACTTTATGCCGAACTCAAACCTTTCGGCAAGAATCCCCTGTGTCGGTAGGACATCTCCCCGAAACCATCCCACTTCGGCGAGACCTCACCCCATCAATGAGACCTTACCCCGAAGCCACAACCTTTCACCGAGACCCCCATTTTTTGGCAGGACCTCATAGCAAACACATACCACTCTACCCAACACCAGCCCATTTTAGCGTGACTTCTATTAGTCGGGAAGAATTCTCCTTGAACCCAAATTCTTTCGACGACGCTAGCGGTCGGCGAGAGATCACACCAAAGGAAAACCACTCTCCCCAATGCTTGGCTTGTGAACAACGATTAGCGAAACTTCCCAAGCAGAGAGATATACAAAAACTCATGGTGACCAAGATGTCTCGGCGACCCTTGGATTTCGAAAGAACATAACCAAACTGCCAGTCGACAAGACATCGAGATGGTCTCAATGACTTTATACTTTGAGGAGTTTTGTGCCAAATCTAACTAAGGTATGCTTTCTAATAGACTCCATTAAGAGATATCATCGAGGGCATGATTTAATCCTACAAAACCATGTCTCCATTAGTCCTCAAAAGCACATAAAATATATTATTTTTATCATTTCTCCCAATTTTAACAAAAAGAAACCCAACTCTGACGGTGGCAGAACCAAGGTGAAACCGAAACCGGGCAAAAAAAAGGGGGCGGGGGCGGGGGCGGGGGCGGAACTAAATCCGAGACTAAAACTTCTTCAAAGTTTCAATTTTGAATTCCATCTCGATCCTGCCTCCAACAACATACAAAGAGATGACAAAAAGAACGAAAAAGAAAAGGGGAAGGGAAGAAAAACATCTCGTGACTAAACAAGCAGAACAGAAAGGAAAAACAATGAGATAGTTCGACAAAACAGGGACTGAAACAGAAACAAAATCTGAAACTTGGGAAAGTTTCAATTTTTGGCCCCAGTCCATGCCCCGCATCCGCCGAAACAAAATAGAAAAGGCCCAAGGAAGAAAGGAATTAAGGAACAGGACACAGAACCAAAGAGAAATGACCAACAAACAAGAGAAAATGAGCAACCCAAAAGTTAGTTGAAAATAACCAACGAAGAATAAAAAAAAAAAAGAAGGCAGAGTCGGAGTCGAGATGGAAAATGAACCAGAAACCTTGAAAGAGTTCAATGTTCAAATTCAGCTCTAGACCCGGCTCTGCCAGAACAAAAGATAGACTTAGGAGGAAAACAAAAGAACTCCCAAGACCCAACCAAGCAACCAAAGGCGATGCAAACAAAAGAAAAGGGGGACCCATTTTGTTCCAAAATAAAATGGGGTGGTTATGCAAGGCATAACAAGTTCTTGATTTGATGTGTTAGGGAAACCATTTGATCTGCATTTGGTGTTTCAATTTTAGTTTTCTTTGGTGTTTATTTCAATTTGTTGACATCAAAATCACTTGGTAATTTGACCCCTTGGTTTGCTAACATTAGAAGGTATTTTTCTCCATCCTTTTCAAAGATCCTCTCTAGGAATTTGTGAAAATTGGGATCTTGGTTTGCTTGTTCTATTTCCTCCTCTATTATTTATTTTGTTTCATTTTGAGGGAATTTGTGGAAATGGTTTTCTTCTAGTTCACCCATGGTGTTTGAGGTTCATGTTCCTTATCCTTAAGTTTTTTCTTTTGGGACCTTGTTAAAATGGGCATGCAAGTGATGAAGGTTTGCTAAATTTTGATTGTTGTTTAGGAGTGCCAAATAGATACGTAGGTCAAATAGAATGATAAATTCTATTGATGGGACTAAGGTTATGAAATTTGATGTAAAGTGTGTTGTTTCTGGATGAAGGATGACAAATCCTGATGGTGAAACTCAACTTGATGATCAAATTTAGGTCTGATGATGGTTGGACACTTTTAGATGTTTGATCAAAGTTTAGGTAAACGATTTCAGTTGTAAATGCTAATTTTTCCAAATTCAAAGCAATGTTGGGATAAGGAATGAACTCCTCTATGGAAAAGATCCCTAGATTTGGGTTCAAAATGTTGGATAAGGGGTCAAATTTAGCTTTATGGTTTTAAATCTGGTGAATGCGCTATAACAGTCAGTGTATGCGCTAAAAGCCAGATGTGCTATAGAATTGCTTGGATGTGCCATAGAATGGCTTAGATGTACTACAAGATTGATTAGATGCACTACAGAATAGCTCAAATGTGCCAAAGTATTGGATGGATGTGCTATAGTGATGGGTGAATGCGCTACAGAATGCAATGGATGTGCTAGAAGATATAGTGTATGCGCTATAACAACAGATGGATGCACTAGAAGATATAGTGGATGTGTTATAATAGCAAATGGATGCACCAGAGAATGGTCTAAGAGTGCCAGAATAAATAGTGGATGTGCTAAATTGGGAAAATACCACATTTTCTTTCAAGTTTGTTTGAATTTTCTGATTTTCCAGTCAGGGAATTGTTTGTTTCAAAGGAGGTTTTCTGAATCAAGGTTTTCACTTCTGGTGTGTAATGTTTTGTTTGAATTTTTTTAAAAACACATTGGTAAAACACATAAAACATGTACAATCTTAAGGTTGTGTAGGACAATATTTATTGGATTCCCACTTGTATTTTACTCCAGTTGTGTCTACTTTTAGCGGATGATTAGAAGCTTGACCACACTGACTCCCCTCCATGACACTCACTTCTTAGGTCAGCCAAGCTTCAATACCCATGAATCTCCCATGGCATACTTCTCATCTCTACTAAAAGCTACAAAAACATGGGACGACTTCAAAGGTTAGACCTTCTACGCCAGTAAATAGAAAAGGATTTTGGCTTGCTATTACAAAGGGTTCTAGTATAGGCATTTCGTTCCTGGGGGATCATCCATGCGAAAAGAGACCATTGTTTCCCTTCTTGTCAGAACAATCCTCATGATACTTGAACCTTCCCCAAGTACCCACACTTATATAACAGGTGGAAGTCACTTGGCTTTAGCGTGTTCCCGGTTGGGTCGTTCCCTTGGGTGATTACTTTTTCCCACAAGGCAAACCCTCTAAGGATAAAAGAAAATAAAAATGAATCAGTCTGGATTTTTGGTCACCTAGTTAAGGGGAGAGCATATGCCTACCATTCATCAAGCACAAAAGACATGGTGTTCTTTCCCTCCTAATTAATCTAGATTCCTAAATTAACCCAAAAGGAAATAAATCAACTCCAGCCCCTACATCAAAATTATTAGTAGTTTTCAATAAATGTTCTTTGACAACGTTTAAGGGTTTCATCAAAGTCTCTGACAATGTTTATGAAACCTGCACACTAGAAAAACATTCATCTATTTTCATAATTTGGAAAATTTTGCAATGAAAATTAAATACACCATTACAGTAATTCAATGCGCTAAAAAGGCAGATGCGCTTGAAAATGTAGTGGATGCGCTATAGAAAACAATGAATGCACTACATAAAGTATTGGATGCACTACAAAAAGTAATAAATGTGCTATAGAAAGCCCCTGATGCACCGATGAATGACTTAGATGCACCAAAAGAACTCGTGGTTGCGTCGTAATAGTTAGTGTATGCGCCGAAAAATGTTTCAGATGTGCCGAAAGAATTTGTAGTTGCGCCAGAAGAATTGACATCCAAACCTATAAGCACACTTTCCAGAAAATGTTAAAATAACAAGAGTCCGGCCCCACCGTGGGTGCCAATTTATGTGTGGGTAAAATATGTGAATCAGAACAATTAATTCAAAACACACACTTGATGCAATGTGTTATATTAAGGAAATCAAATTTAACAAAACAATGATAAAGTGATTCCTCAAAGTTGTTCCATCGTCCTCTATTCTTAAGGATCCTGTATCAGTGCTCTCAGATTTTAGGTATGCACTAAACTACTAGGATGACACCTATGAAATGAGAATCCATTAAACTAAAATGAAGGAAACTATGCCTACATCTACATGATTGATGAATTTGATGAATGATATGCTAAATGATGTGCTAAATGATATGATGTTGTATACAAAATGATATGAAATGATGCAATGATAAAATGGTAAACTAATGGAAATGCTATGGAAATGTTGTAATGCTAATACAACAAATTAAGTTCCTAGAAATAAAATTTCCATTATAACACTACTTGAAATCAAATGCTAAATTCTAAACTAAAATGCCAACGCTAAGCTCACTAATGCTGAGAGTATTTCTGCAGAGTAAATTTATGTTATGCTCTCTATTCAAAAAGTTGTAAATGAGCATCTATTTATAGATTTAACCAAGGCATCAAGTGATGTGGCAGTAATGGATGATCAGGATTTAGTCTGGAGAGATCAATGGTGAGAAGTGAAGAGGTTAGAGAGAATCAAGGAAGTTTTCCCCTTTAATAGAACAAGCTTGGCAAGTGTAGAAGGGAATAAATGGAAAGGAGAAGCCATATGTCTCTAAGGTTGTTAAAATTGTTGAAGATAAATGCCCATTTAGAAATTAGAAATAATCAATTTCATGTGACACATGGTGAGGTGGAAGGAAGTTAGAAAATATGGAGAAATGTGACTAAATTCAAATTTAGTTGGAGGGAATTAATAAAATAAAACAAATTAGTTAAATTTGTTTATTTAATTAAATCATGAAGAAAGTGGTTTAGATAGGAAGAATTAAGAAATATGAACTATATAAATAAATTTTGCAATTTATTTATAAGTAGAGGAAATAAAGATTTTATTAATTAAATAACTAGATTTAATTAATTTTCTCCAGACCAATTTTGGATGTATATAGTAATTACTATAAAACAATGTGCCAAGCTTGAAATGTTGAATACATTAAAAGAAGAATTGAACGGGCAATTACTCACCGTGATCAGCAGCAATGCAGAATTTGTAACTATAGCCTTTGGTTCACTACTGTGCACTAAAAAGCCTACAAGACAAGAACAAATTCTAAATATCAATTCATGTGACTAAAATGAAACTTGTTCTAGGACTCTTGATTAGGGCATTGGATATTTGAAAACATGCAAAAGAGAAACAAGGATGATAATCTATTACTCACATTGATCAATGACAATGCAAAATGTGTGACTATATCATGCAATTGGAAATCCTATGTTGTCCAAACCCTTCAAAAAAGAAAGCAAATAAATTGAGCAATAGCAAATGAATCAAGGAAAAGCAAATAGACTGAGAAAAAGCAAATAAATTGATTGATTTTGGTATTAATCTTGTTATAGTTTTGAAATCCATGTATGGTTTGAGCTTAGATACATATATATGTACACACACACACACACACACACACACACACACACACACACACACATATATACCTAGGCATGTACATACATAAATATACATATGCATATACATACATATATGTATTAATGCAGTTGTAACCTTGGAGTTTCTAAGAAAATTTTTCTTTATGAATTTGTAAATAGCAAAAACTTTGCCGAGTAAAAGCATTATGCTTTATCTTTTTGGTCCAAGTAGCCAAAGGAAAATGTGCAACATCCAAGAACAAAAGGATATTATGTTATATTTGTGTGTTGCAGCAAGTGAAACTATGAAGTGCAATATGCAAGAAAATTTTGTTTTCTCAATTCCTAAGGAGCAACAATTTTGGAATGTCCAAGGCAATTCCACTATCCCACTTGAGGTGGCACTCCAGATCATTAGGCCAAGAGTTGTTGTACAGTGGCACCAAACGACCTGTGTAAAGTTTTTGAAGAATGACATGCAGGTGGAAGTCATATGCAACTACAGTAGATTTAATATTCATTGGATTGACAATTTGTATATCCAATTTAATATTCAGTTCAATTCCATTTTGAATCCATAAATTCTTTCTATTATTTCATTTTCTTTACTTGGCTACTGGGGTTTCACATATGCATATATTTTTTTTCTCTTTTGTTGCAGGTAAAAGACGACATGTTGCAGGTCTATGTCGCCATTGAAGATTTGTTTTAAAACTCTTAATGGCCGATTTTTTTTTGTTGCTTTTTATTTGTTTTTTTTCTTGTTTGAAATTTAATTTTAAAACAATTTTCTTACCTAGTGCAGGGGCAACGTTGCATACCAAAGCAAAGGACTCCAGTGAACAAAGATACACAAAATCAGTTTAAATCTCTATTTTCTTTACCTGGTTGCTAGGGTTTAACATATGCATCTCTTTTTTTTCTCTTCCTTTTACTACAGGTAAAAGATGGCATGTTGCAAGTCTATGTCGCCATTGAAGACTTGTTTTAAAACTCTTAATGGCCGATTTTTTTTTTTTGCTTTTTATTTATTTTTTTCTTGTTTGAAATTTCATTTTAAAACAATTTTCTTGCCTAGTGCAGGGGCAACGTTGCATACCAGGGTAGAGGACTACGGTGAGTAGAGATGCACAAAATGGGTTTAAATCTCTTTTCTTTTCATTGTTTTAGGTACTCATTTGTTTGTTTGTTGCAAACGATTGAGTGTTGATCAAGAGATTTGTCCTCTATTAGAGCATAGATTGCAAATTAAAATAATATATAGATTTATTTATATTTGACTCAGTTGTTGTTCTACCTATATACAACTTCCATACACAGAATGGAGTCTTACTGACCTCATTACATAGATACCAGATATTTACATATGTTTTATTTTGTTTTGGAAATTATCCACCATATAGATCCATCTATATTGTTGGAGATACAGATCTAAATTTTTCTTCTTTTTTTTCTTTAAAAATTATTGATATGATTTTATATGCATAGTGTCGAAATATGCTTTTATACGCACACAACTTCTGTCACTATATATTCATTTTATGTAGTTATCATTTATTTGTTTTATTTTTAAAAAAACTTTAATGCAAGTTTTAAGCAGGAAAAGATATATTTATTGCTCATTGTCTGCAAGGAAGGGGGGAAATGTTTCAGCCCCACGAAGGCTGAGGGCCTCCCACAAGTTCCCAAAGGTAGGGTAACGCCGACCACTTGTCCTTTTTTTTTTGGTTTAGTTTTTCTTTTTTCTTTTTCTAATAATAATTTTATAACTTTTAAATTTTAATTTGATAATCTATTTAGTTTGTAAAATAACTATTTTATAATTGTCATCACTAGACTCATGGAGCTCGCTTACAATGCTACAAGAGTTGCTTATTTTTCCATGGTGCTTTCTTATTTAGAGTTTCTTATTCATAAGAAATGTGATCTCACAGTCTTGCATGAGGTTTTGCAGGTTCAAGGATCCTTGCTTCTCAAGATGGAGTTAAAGTTTATGTAGTTGACATAAAATTTGTGAATAGGTGCATTTTTTGTTGGTTCAATGCACATGAATTGTTGGAAGGCATTCTCCAAAACTTCTGAAGATATGTTTTGGGACAATGGAATATGAAGCCTACAATGGTCTTGACATTGCAGGTCTTGTTCAAGGTCTTCTCTATTTTGTAGTCATGTTTTCTGCAGGCACAAATTCTTTTATCTGTAAGATTTAAGTATTATTTATGTGGGGTTTCAAGATGTAGTACAGGAATTTAAAACTGCTATACCTACATTGGGATGTAGGTTGTAGAGGATCTCCCAAAACTCAAACATGATTATGAATAAATTAAATCATATTTCAATTCAGCCACATGGAACTACACATCAAGTTTTGGAATTTCCTTTCAAGTGTGCACATGGATAAATGAGTCTTCTCTTAGCTAGAACAACACAAGATGCATACTTTTTTATCTAAGTAATGTTGTGGCTAGGGTATGGGGAGAAATCTCTGGTAAGCATTTTTTGTAACATACAAAATCTCAATGTTATTCTAAGATGGTGCTTGATTTTTGTTAGTTCAATTTTGTCAGATAATATCATTATGGGAAATTAGCAGTTCACATTTTTCAAAATGAAACACTGATCTATGTGCAATTATTTCATAGGCATCAACTACGTGACAACATTGTATGCAATTGTTGCATCGTTGGAAAATTCTTGGAGATCTTTGTTTGGGGAACTCTTCCCCGCACCAATCATTTTTAGCATTCGAAATGACTTTGACAGTTGACACCACCTCCATTTTCTCCCATCCACCCACTTCTAGCCAAGTTATAAATAGCATGCCTCAACAATAAATGTATTCACTTGCAAACTTTGAATCTTTCCTGGGAGATTACAGTCTAGGAAAGAGTTAAGTATTCGGAAACATTCTTCATCGACGTACCTTTTGTGAAGATGTAGCTTACGGGATGTAAAACTGGATGATTGTTGCCTACACACAAAATAAGGTTGTGTTGTATAGATAGATCAATGATTTTGATTTGATGATTTAATTATTTTTGTATCCGTTAATGTATCAATGTTTTAATTTGATGATTTAATTATTATTATTTTTTTGTTTTAAAAATATTATGATGATTTGAAATTTAAAGTTTGAACGAAAAAAATTATAAGTAGAGATTTATTTCCTTGCCAATCTATTAAAAAGATATAAATCAAGAGCTTTTGTACTTCAAAATATTTTATGTTTTTTTTTTTTAAATTAAAATATCTTTTAATTTTAGAATATGAAATGATTTCCATGCAAAAAAGAAAAAATAAGATGAAAGGTTGTTTTTATATTTAAATATTATTTTTTTAATTTATTCTAAAACTACAATTAGTAATTGTTAAATTATTTTATTAAGTATTAATTTTTTAATTTAAAAATGATAAACTATATAAATTATGTTTTTTTAATTATTTATTAAACATAAGTTTTATTATTGATTAGAATGTGTTAAAGAAAAAAGTATGTTATATTATTTTTGGTTAACAAATTGAAAGTATGTGTGTTCTAATTTAATGCAAATGGTTGATGTTGATGTTATGTTTTTCTATATATAAGTTTGTATGATTTGAAGAATCTTTATAAAACTTAAAATCAAATACTTACAAAGCTACCCTTAACAAAAACATTATGTTGTAAGTTTGGGGAGGAATTCCACTTAATTTTAATGTGTAGCCTTAGATATGGGAATTGAAATAAACAATGATGAAAAATATAATGAAATGATATATATTATTTTTGAAATAAACATTAAAAATGTAAGCATGCTTTAAGGTAACTATTTATCAAGAGTAAACAACTACTATTTTCTTATTAAACATAGACATTATTATTGGAACGTGTTAAGGAAAAAATTATGTTATTGCAAGTGAATTTATAATAAAAAAACTTTTAATTACTTCACATTATGAAATTTAATTAAAGATAGTCATAATGATGAAAATAGGCACCTCAAGAAGGATAACTCTCAGCGTTTTATATATATATTAATATTTAATATATGTATGTTGATTTATTAATTATGTTGTGATTTGTAAGAGAATCTATGATGCTATAAAATGTGTTAAAGATTTTGTGACACATGGAAGAGCATACAAAAGGGAGTTACAAAGTGGACCATGCATTGGTCCAAATTATGATGTGTAACAATGAAACATCATAAATTATATTTATAATAAATGAATAACTCCAATATGAAGTGCACAAGCTTAGTGGGTGGAATATTTAATGGGAGTTACATTCTATTCTCAATATGTTGACCCATTGTGAAGAGTACTAGAATTTGTGCCATATAATTGAAGTGCCACATTTTCTCAAAGTTTCTTGTTTGGAATTGGTTATGAATTAGATGCTCGAGTTAGAGGTTTTAATTGGATGTACTTGTATTTCTAGGGGATATATAGTCTTATCTGCTTCATGATTGAAGAGTGAGAATACTTTCAACCTCCCTATTAATGACTTCCACCTGACCATTAGCTCGTGGGTGGTAGGTTGTTGATTTCTTGTGTCTAATTTGGTTTTCTTCAACCAACTTGGTGATTAGATTAGAAGTAAATTGTGGGCCTTGATAAATGAATATCTCTCTAGGTACTCCATACCTAGTAAATATATCCTCATATAAGAACTTAGCCATATTACCATCTCTTGCAAATTGCAAGGCCTCTACTTCCACCCATTTGGTCAAGGAATTAGTGAAAACAAGGATGTACTCCTTGCTATTGGATGTAAGTAAGATTGGTCCAATGAATTCTAAACCCCATTTTTCAAAATGTGCCAATGTCAACTGAGGTTGTAAGGGCATCTCATCACTTTTTGTTGGTCTTCACATCCTTTGACACCTATCACAACTTCTTGTGTATTTAACTAAATATTTATGCAAAGTTGGTCAATAATAGCTAGTTATGAAGATCTTAAAGGTTGTCCTTTTTGCTGCAAAATGACCTCCACATGGATCATCATGGCATGTCTTCATGATGTCAAAGATCTGAACCTCCTTGATATACCTTCTCATGATGTTATCAGGGCTAGTATAAAACAAATAACCAGATACCCAGGAGTATGAGAAACATTTGTGAACCAACTATCTCTTCTCTCTTGGAGAGAAGTGTGGTGGAATCTACCATGTGACCAAATAATTTGTAATATCTACATACCAAGGTATGCGTACTTGTAGAGAAAATAAGTGTTCATCTGGAAATGAATCATCTACCACTCCTTCAGCCAATTTTGTTGGCAATCTTGATAGTAAATCTGCCACTACATTTTCTTTACCAGGTTTTTCAAATATGGTAATGTCAAATTCCTATAAGATAAGTAGCCATCTTACCAATCTACCCCCAACTATTGGCTTGTTTATCAAATACCCAATTGTTGTGTGGTATGTATGGACAAAGACTGAGTAGCTAATAATATAATGCCTAAAATTATTAATTGCATATACTACAACAAGCATCTCTTTTTCTGTTACAGTATAGTTCAACTCTACTCCTTGAATATTTTTGCTAATATAATATATTGCATACTCTTTATTGCCTTCCTTTTGACCCAAAACTGCTCCAATGCCAAATCTGAAGCATCTATATGTATGTGGAAAGGCAAAGTCCAATTATTACCTCTCAATACTAGTGCTTGATTAAGAGCTTTCTTTAGTTCTTCAAAAGAGTGTTGACACTCAGATGTCCATTCAAATTCAATTTCCTTACTCAGCAAAACAAATAAGGGTGCGACAATCTTACTAAAATCTTTGATAAACTGCCTGTAGTAGCCTACATGGCTCTTGATATCTCTTTGTTTTTTAGGAACAAGGTAGATATTATTTCTATTTTGTGTGGATCAACCTAAATTTCTACATTGGATATAAAGTTTCCCAATACAATTCCCTATGTCATCATCATGAAACACTTTTCATTGTTGAGTGACAAGTTGTGTTCTTTGCAGCATTTCAACACTTTTTCTAGATTATTGAGGGCTTCCTCATAACTTTCACCATAAGTAGTGAATTCATCCATTTATATCTCCATGCAATCATGTGTATAATCAAAAAATATGTTGAGTACTGCTCTTTGAAAGGTAGTTGGAGTGTTGTATAAGCCAAAGGGAATAACATAGTAAGCATAAGTCCCCCAAGGACATGTGAATGTAGTCTTGTTCTAAACCTCTAGAGCAATTTTAATCTAGTTATAACCACTGAAACCATCAAGAAAAGAAAAGAATTTCCCAGCTAGAGAATCAAGTACTTGATCTATGAAAGGCAAAGGAAAGTGGTCTTTCCTAGTGGCCATATTTAATTCCCTGTAGTCTACGCAAACTCTCCATTTCCCACCTTTTTTGGGAATGATTACCAAAGGTGAGAACCATTCACTGTCTGATATTGGATAGATAAAACATGCATCAAGGAGCTTTTGTAGCTCATCTTTCACTATCTCCCTCAAGGCAAGGTTCATATGTCTTTGTGGTTGTTGAATGGGTCTATAGCCATCATTAATATAAATCTTGTGCATACATAAATCAAGGTTTATTCCTTTCATATCATGGCAATCCCATGCATATGTTGTTGACTGTGCCTACAACACTGTTTGCAGAGAATTTTGTTGCTCTTTTGTCAAGGAATTATTTATGTTTAACTTCCTTCCTGGCATTATTTCCAATTCTTTTGATGACTCTTGAACATATGAGAGATCAAGGCTCAGTATGATGGGTAGAAATTATTGAGGTAGTAATGAATAAGATAGTTGTGATATCTCTTTTGTAGAATTGGTGGGTATAATACTTTGCAAGGTGTCTTGTAGGCATATGAGGCAATCTTGTTGCTATATGCTTCTACCACAATCATTTTGGATTATGTGAGCAATAAGCTCGTCTTCAACCTGGTCATCCAATAAGGGGTTGTGCTCTATATTCATCAGTGTCTACAAAGAATAGTTATCTTCCTCATCTGAATTGGGCCAAATAGTTTGCTCAAGGTCAGCATAAGGTTGGGTTGGTGGATAAAGAACCAAGTTCTTAGTGACTGTCCCATTGAATATAATCATTTTTTCATACCTACAACCTATAAATGCATCAGTTGTAGCTAACCAAGGCCTACCTAGGATGAATGGGTAACCTGCAAGATAAACTTTAGGTTGTAGCACTATGAAGTCTGCGGGATATTCCCAAGAATCTAATGCAATGTCAAGGTCTTCAATAATTCCCTCAGGCTTGACCGTGGATCTATCAGCTAGTTGTAAAACAGTTTGTGTGGGCCTGAGGTTGACTAACTAAAGCAACTGTATTATTTATTTTGTCATGACATTGATTGTTGCCCCCAAATCAATTAAAGTATTCTTAATGAGGGTTCCATTTATCTTAATGTCCACTACCATACTACCAGGATCAGTATACTTAGGGATAGTAATGTTCCCTAACATGATGTCTGCAAGATTTCCCAAGACATGGATTGATTGAGGATCTTTTCTTTTTCTGCCTGGTTTCTTAAGACATAGATCCATTACAGTTTTGGTATAGATAGGGATGTCTTTAATAGCTTGAAGTGGAATCTTGATGCTCACATATTTTAATTTACCTAAAAGATCTATCTCAACCTGTGTGTGATGCTTTTGATAGTTAGGCATTCAGGAAAAGGTGGCTTAGGACTTGATGTAGTTTGGTGTACCTAATTTGACTCAGGTTCCAAAGGTGATTTGTCTGAAGCCTCGACTACAGGTTCCTCATCCTCCATTTCTATAATTTTTGAGGATGAAGGTCCAACAAGTTGTTTTCCTGATTTGAGGTGGACATCACTCACCTCTACCCCATAGGTGGGGTATTGCATAGCTTCGTTAATATAAGTCTGTTGAATAGGCTTAGTGTTAGGGTTAGGTGCAGGTTGGGTAGGTATTTATGGTTTCTTAGGTGGATTATTTTTAGGATTTGATGGAGACATTAAATCTTGTTGATGTGGTGGAGGGAGAAGAGGATGCTAATAGTTCATATTTTGTTGTTGTCATTGTTGGCCTTTCTGCCACTAAGGTTGTCACTGATTTTGTTGGGTTGGCCATTGTGGATTATAATTAGAACCCTAAAAAAAAAATTGTGGCCAATGGTTTGGCTGTTGGTTCCAATTTGGTTGAGCTTGTGGCCATTGTTGAGGATTCTGACATTGGTTTTGGTTTGCTTGCCAGGGCTGAGAGTTCCAAGCAGAAAAGTTTTGATTCCCAATAGGAAAGGATAAATTAAAGCTAAGGGGGTCTTGTGGTATACCTTTTCTTTTCTTCCATGGCCTCCTTTGTGCTATATAGAAGAGTTTTCCATCATCTCCTTCAATTGGCTAAAAATTAGGTTTCTCAACTTTATCTTGTTGGATACTTGCCACTCTCTTGCATTTGCAACTTGCTTTTCTTTGCCTGCAGCTTGGACAATATTTAGTGAACATAGCCTAAACTTCCTCCTAATTCTTCTTAATGTGGAGAGTATCCAACTGAGTTTCCAAGTGGCTTATAATGTCCTCCTTCATGTTGGACAACAAGTTGCTTAACTCAATTTTTGAAACTCCAATAGATGATTTACCAATAGTGGATGTCCTATCTCCTCTTGGCCTCTTAATGAAGGTCCTGGAATAATTCCTACAATCCTTACAAATATCTAAAAATGGTAGATGGGAAATATCTCCTTGACCAATGAGGTTCAGTGCATCCATGCAGTCATCATTGACTCCCCTCAAAATGACCAACTCGAGGGACTCTTCTGACAACTTGTTTTCTGGATTTTTCTTCAGAGAAAATTGAAATCTCTCCACATAATCTTCCAAAGGCTCATCATCCTTTTGTGACATTTTTAAAAATATCATATTTCCTCCTATCAAGTCCCCTACAATAGTCTTGATACTTTTCTAGGAACAAAGTCTTCATGGTGTCCCAATCAAGAACAACATCTCGGCCTAATCGCATGAACCACCTTAAGGTTGCATCCTTAAGAGTTACAGGGAAGAGTTTGAGCCTATGAGCATCAGTACTATAATCATAACTGCAGCATAGGACATCAAACTCAAAGAGAAATGTATCTGGGTCCTCAGTCATTAACCCATAAAAGTCTGGTAAGGTTGTAGGAGGAATTTTCTTCAGCACTATAGCCCTTTCCTGGTTAGTGATAGGGAGCTCAAATGTTGCTTGTTCAGGATCATCATCCATTGCATCCCCCATAGTATGGTATGTTCCTTCTGTACTTATGCTAGATGTTGGTGATAAGGAGATTTCTTTAGTATTACCTTTGGTCTAAGTACTAGATTCACCAATTTCTAATATAGCTACTTGGCATGTAGAGGGAAGGAATCTACCCAAGGGGTCTCTCTGCCTCTGCATACATGTAATATAGCTTTATAACACAGCGGTCTTGCACAATGTTAGTGTATCTTTGGTGTTGGAAAAATATTATATCCAATAGTCCTAATACTAGAAACATAATTTAATTATGAAAACTATGAAAACAAGTCTATGAAGATAGCACCATCCCCAAAAATGGTGCCAAAAATGTAGAGTCTAAGCTAATGTATTGTAAAGTTGGTAGAATCTACACAATTCAGAGGTTTAACTAATTGAACAGTCCACTCAACATTTCTCAAGACACATTAAATTATCGACCCAAGGATTGTAAGCTTATGATGGTGCAACATTATATATGCCTTCAAGGACTCAAAACTACTTAAGCTACCCTACTCAAGTTATTCTACTTGCTGAAAAACTCACAGAATTGCAAAATAGTAAAATACATAACTAGAACTAGTGGCTATGGGTAGCTATAGCTTAGACTATAACTTAACTATTATTAATGAAATGATGTTATAATAACTCAAAACTGATAAAAACTAATGACTCAACTGAACTATCCTCCAGAGTACTACCAGTTAACTATTGCATACATATTTATAAGTGTTCATTAACAATAAGCAAGATATGAAATTCTAATTAATTTGCATATAAATTATGAAACAATGATAAACTAATAACTATTAAATAGGAATAAATAACTAGAAGATGAAGTGAGGAATAATACCTTGAGTGGCCTGCTCAAGTGGTTGTTCTCACTTTAATTGAACCCAAATCTAATTAATCATATTTTACATATCCCATAATTTATGCTCCATTCATTGCATATTCATGAAGATTACACAAGATCTTTTACAAATTGTATTCAATCATTCTGAATATTTCATGTCTTGAGAACTGAAAGTAACTAATAACATAAAATTGAAAAACCAACTAACTATCCTATAGATTCAACCAATAGCTATATACAAGCTTGAGGGAATCTTATCCAAAACAACTACTTAATTGAAATCATTAACTCCACTCCCAAATATTTAGAACATATAGTTAAGACCGATTTATTCAACCTATAATTGAAAAAGGAAAAGGAATCCTAATAGGACTAAAACTCTGTCAAAATAGAATTGCATGTAAATATACAACCATTTGTCAAAATCTTATATGTGAAGGAGACCTCTTCTTTAGCGTTTATTACCTGGTTATAATAACACCATGTTCAACCTTCATCAAGTGACTTTAATCAACAATCATCATGTTCACCTTAACCTGGAGCTCCCCTGTTTCAGTGTCCAGTCGCTCCTTTTGCTATGGGTTCATCCTGCAATTGTCGTGCACCACGTTTCCTCTTTAGCTACAAACAAGTTAATTCCACAAAACATGTACACAAGGATAACTATCATAATTAACTCATAGCATTCCATCAACATTCCATACATACCTTCATAAACCATATAATGCTAATATATTATAACCATAATTCCATCATCATAATTAAGTTTCAAGTTTGCATAATAGATATGAAAGGATGGTATAATGTAAAAGAATTTTCTAGAAAGTGTCTCTAAAAGTATCTCAAAATATGTATAAAACAACAGAAAATAAGCTATTATTTGAACCTATCACAAAGCACTAGCATCTAAGGAAGAGAGTTCCAAATTTGAGTTTAGGTTCTTCTTTCTTATATTTTCTATTTTTGCATTCAACTTATGATTCATATTTCTTAATCCTCTATAATTAGAAAATTTTATTTTCTTAAGTGTTTTAGTTAAATTTAATAAGCATATTTTTTAAATAAAACATTTAAGAGGGTTAATTAGTATAATATCAACAATAGATTAGAGTTAAACTAAAAATTTGGACTAGATAACATGAGTGTGGTGATTCAAAATCACTCAAAGAAAGTGTGTCTTTCTTTAATGGAATTGAATTTCCTTTACTACATTTTGGTGAACCCATTACAAAAAAATCCTTTAAAAAAATAAAAATAAAAATTTCAATCCAACCTTTCATTAACTTCATTTTTGGGGTTGTGGATTGTGTGTTGTGAGATTGTTCATGAGTTTCACAGCTCAATCCTCACACTCTAATAAAATGATCCAAAGGAACATCTAAAACATAAGCATGTCCTCTAAGGGTATTACCACTCCTATTAAAAATGGTTTATATTTCATCCAGTCTACTTTTGACCACTTTACCAAAGGAATGCCTTATTCATCTAGAATAAATGTACAACCCAAATCACCACCTTCTAGTGTCCATCATGGATTTTGGTTTTGGTCACAAGGCCACCCTGAAAGTCTTTATCAATCAAATATATAATCTTGATCAATAGTTAATTAATTCTAAGAAATTATGGTAAAGATGGTCTTTCTAATGAGACAATGCCCATGGTTAAGGCCCTTCATAGTATCTTAACCAAACATATCAATGGGATTGAGTTTGTTTGAGGATTAGTCCACATTTTCAAAATAATGCCCCTTCCTACATAGCACTTCTCAAAGATCCTAATGATTCACATTCTAATGTCATTGAAATAAATTTTTCTATGTCTTTTTAAATTCCAACTACACATATGGAATCTAACACACAAATAGTTACAACCACTACATAGTCAGGAGTAATACAAACCTTGTTTGTTGGGTTTGTGACCCCTTCTACTACAAATAAATTTAGATTTCATGGAGAAAAAATTGTCACCTTTATACTCTTTGGTTCTCACGCATCACATACTTTCACTTCCAATACCCATGATCCTCCTTTACATACTATTGATCATGTC